>OY754967.1:15936265-16198765 GCA_963576475.1 Molanna angustata | reverse complement strand
GAACGCACTTCGCAATATTGGCAATATTTCTAAAAAAGTTGTAAGGCGAACACAGCCGTGAACGGATTAGCTAGGCGGGTCGAAATATCTATGCCTTTTTTTTCAACGCTGACAGCCGACACGATGTGTCACATGGCGTCAAAATGCGTGAGACCCAGCAAAGACGGGAAATTTAAGTTTAAAGGAGGCTGGGAAATATAACCGCCTCCTTTGCCTTTGACCTTTGTCTTTTGTCCTTTGCTTCTTTGTTCCTTGCTTCCTTGCTTCTTTGCTTTCTTCTTTACTTTCTTTATCTTGTTTGTTCATGCTGTCTTTTCATCATTCTTCAACATTGGTGTACTTTACTATGTACACCATGGATGACTGAAAATGAATAATTTTAAATATCATGGTTGGGGCATGCTCATATTTGCACATCATGACTTGATAATGACTAAAACACCTGTAAATTGCAAAGGTATGGTGGTGTATGAGAAAAGAAAAAAGAGAAGCTAAAATTATACTCACCATAAAACCTTACCACCAGCAGTCAGCGATATTTAACACTCTTTGCCAACCATGATAACAATAAATTGTAATTTCTTTTGTACTTATGCGTTTCTTTCATCACTTGGTCTTCCCTACAATCACATCTGACTCAGCTTTTCATGTTTTAATTACTGTTTCATTGAACAGAAAATTCTTATTTGATACTTAAATATATTCTTTTTTTTTTGTCTTACTCAATAAACAACACGCCCTGAGATACTGAGATATTTGCATTATTTTAAATGAGTCTCATTGCAATATCGCTGACTGCTGGTGGTAAGGTTTTATGGTGAGTATAATTTTAGCTTCTCTTTTTCTTTTCTCATACACCACCATACCTTTGCAATTGTCGGCCCAAAGTGGGGCAGGATTTTTTAAAAAATTGAAGAGCGCGGACTATTAGGATTTAAATTCCATTTGTATTTTTTATTTTTATTGATTGTAAGACTGGCGCCCATTTTATAACTCTTTTTAAAGTCAGATGTTTGTGTGGGACAGATTAGTGTTTGTAGAGAACGTAAAATTGATAATTAGTTCGTGTACTTTGTGGTAGCGATTCCTTTACTTCCTTAAACCCATCCTTAATCTGAGGACTGCGCAGAATCCATCGTCATGAAAGCCGAGCTGTGAGATTATATTCAGGAGATGACCAGAAGTCAACCAAACTATTCTAAAAAGTATGGAAGAGCCCATTGTGACCAGTCTTATTCGAGAAATACCATTCAAGAAATCTACTCAATCAGGTTGTATTGTAAACTAATAAATAATTAAATGTCGTAAGGACTATAACATGAAATTCACATTCTTTTCAGTACAAAACTTGAGTTGTCATAAATTATTATTAATGTCTATTTTTTGTAAATCTATAAATTGATTAGTAGTATTTTTCTGATTTCATAATTAAAATGTCACATTTTAACTGAACATACATAATGAGAGTATCAAATTTTTATAATTGAAACTATCTTCAAAAAACATCAGGTTGTATAATTTTAATTTGTCGTTGGACTGTGCTAAATGTTATTTCATGTTTGGTTTGCATTTTTAATGTTGAATACCTATGTTATAGATAAAAAAATATGAATCTTTATAAGCTTTGTAATTTCCTTTTTGCTAATATACAACATGGTATACATTTTTCTTGGGTCGGTCATAAAATTTGAACTTGTAAAAAATAATTATAAAAATCATATGTGGGGTAGAAATTAATTAGAAGATTGTTGTGGTAATTACCAAAAGAAGTCTGTCTGATACCTGCATAGAATCAACATTGTTGCATGGCAGTTAATATTTTTTTCTTGTAACAAGTGAAAATAATCAATGTCTTTTAAAATAATGAGATTATTGTTATAATACTCTTGGTTAATAATAAAAAGTTTTCTTAATTCATGTTGAATCAATATAATTAAAAGGAAATGGTGTTTTAAAACAATTTGAGTTTTTATTCTCTGTTGGGGACATGTGTTTTTTCTCAATTTTGATGTTAAAAGTTCAGCTTTGTTGTATAAAATAATAACTGAAAATGTTCTTTTAAATTGAATCTCAAATCAATGTGTGTTATAGGGAGTTTTGTTTATGATTGTAATGAATATGCAATTAAATATTTTCACTTTTACAGATGGAAAGTGTTGGTGAATTCTATGAAATATTTTTTTGGGAATGCTGAATTTGAATCTGCTGTATAATCACAAAAAATCAAGGCTCGGAGAGATGATATTTCTATATGGATTTTGGTCTATTTCTTATTTAAGGTATTCCATGTTTATTAATTTGGTCTGGCATAAACTTTTGATGTAATATTGTCATCTCTGAGAATGATTTAGTTTGAATTTACCAAATGTAATGTTACTTCTTGATGATAATAACTTCATTTTTGTATGGAAATGAGTCTTGTTTCTATTATGAATAAATTGTTTAATGTTTCATATTATATTTATGTTGTCTAATGTGTGGTACACAGTATCGACCTACAACAACATGTTACGCTGGTTATTCAATAGAAAGTAATGTCAATAATTCTGAAATGTTATGGAACTCATCGTTCAAATGATAGAATCTTTTATGTATAACAATACACTTTTTGTATAATCTATTTGACATTTTACTGACTATAATCATTGTAGTTTATTTTAGAAATGATTAACAATCATTAAAATTAATGTCGGGGATATAATACTGTTTTAAAGTTAAAATAAATGAAAATTAATTATATTCTTTTGTCAAAAGTGTAATTAACGCCATCTATACGGCGGGAGGAAAACTTATGTAGTTGCATGACTACTCGTGCTGCAACTAAATAGTTGGTTCTGAGTTATGAAATATTTGTAATTGTTAGATATGATTGTATATTGATTGGAAATAATGTAGCGTGTACTAATATGTTAATTTTATAAAGAAACTCTTCTTTTTTTTGTAATTGTCATACACATTACAAAGATTATTGTTTTCGATACGAATAATTAATCATGTTGTATCAAATCATCCTATATTGTGAGTAATAAGCTGATGTTATAAAATCATTCGTACGTTTCTGTACTTTTTTTTGACATTTCCACAATGTAAAATTTCTTTAAAAATGGAACGTATAGATGACGAGTCAATTACGGGGATGAAATTATATTACGGTGTAGTGCGGTGTCGGATTTTTGGATAGGCTTTGGATGGACAGATTTATGTTTAATAATCTTGTTCAGCCTTGGGTGTTCAACTGTTTGGCATTGGGCGCACTGTGATGATTTCTATTTTTTTGTACTTGAACAAATGGCGAACAAATCCAACATTATGCTTTTAAATTTGATTAATTTGATTTTGAAATCAACTTTCTTAGGAATGTAATTTTTAATTGATTAATACTTTGCTTAAAGTTTTGAAGTAGTTACTTAGTTTGGAATTTATAGCTTTATGAAAATTATAAATTGATGATTTCATCAAAGTATGCTGCTGCGTTATATGAATGGTACTGTAAATATCTCAATGGGATATACACCTTATTTTCTTTTTCATGGTCGTGAACAAATTCTGTCAGGTGAGATGCATCAAAGGTATCAACCTGGACCCATCTCAGTAGATGACATGCAAATAGAAAAGCCCCATGATTATGCTGAAATGCTAGATGAATTAAGAATTATTTTTTTTGAAGTTCAGAAGAATCTTATGTCAGCTTTTAAACGCAATGCCACTTTGTATAACAAAAATAGGGTCGAACGCTCTTATAATGTAGGTGACTTTGTCTACCGGAGAAATTTTGTAAACTCCAAAGGCGCTGAATTCTTTTCATCAAAATTAGCTCCACGCTTTGTTAGAAACAAAATTATAGCAAAAATATCACCTGTAGTTTATACATTAGCGAATGAACAAAATAAGTCTGTAGGGAACTTTCACATTAAGGATCTCTTAAAACCAGATTAATATTAAATTTTTTTGATGTCTGTATCATCAGTATGATACAACGGTATCATATAATTTGTATGTTTTCATTGCCAATACATGACATCCATATCTGCTTAATGCTATTATCATTCTCAGGATTATAATATGTCAGATGACCAAATTAATCAAACATTGATAAATGTTTACAATGTAAATATACTGTTTTTTTTTTATAATGAGAAATTTCTCGAGGAACATATTGGTACTCTGATGGCATATGTTTGATATGATAGGTTCCTCGACAAATTTAAATGTAATTATATTGTGAGGAATGCTGTGATGGAGTATTTCTTCACAATATTGAGATGTCATATACTTTTGTTTTCATTCAGATGAGTTAGTTCTATTTTTATGTCAAAATTTGTAGAGCTACATTGTACTTGCTTTTTTATATTAAAATGTTATCCTATATTGTTTAGATATTGGACTATAAAACTAACATTTTCCAAGGAAAATTGTCTAGTATATGTCTTACAAATTGTGTTGATGGTAAATATGATCCTGAATGAAAACCTAAGTATATCAATTTGATAAAAGTTTATATCTAGAGCTCCTTTTTATTTCATGTAGGTTGCTGTATAATATGTAATGTTCTTGTTTATGAATACCAATTTCATATTGTAATATGAAATTGATTGTTATATGTCATGGTATAACTTAAAATACTGAAATGCCACTATATTCTGTTTTTTTTATTACAATAATAGGAAATTTATTTGATAATTCACTCATTTTTCTACCATATAAGAGCTATATCTATGGTATCACGTGCATGTAATGCCATGGTCTTCTTCCAGATAACTGTGTCGACCAACTCAGTTATCGTAGACTGCATCTGGAGATTTAGTTTGGTCAACTAGATGTCTGATGTAATCAAAACGAAGAGACACTGATCATTGTCTGTCACATGAAATACATGAGGTGACACACTTGGTGTGCGATAGAAGAAATTACAAATTGTTGAACGTTATAAATTTTCTCAAATCTTATCATTCTGTAGACTATTTTTATATAACCTTGCATGGACTAGTGTCCTTAATCATAACAAAGAGACACTGTCACATGAGATACATGAGGTGACACACTGGGTGTGCGATAGAAGAAATTACAAATTGTTGAACGTTATAAATTTTCTCAAATCTTATCATTCTGTAAACTATTTTTTATAACCTTGCATGGACTAGTGTCCTTAATCATAACAAAGAGACACTGTCACATGAGACACATGAGGTGACACACTTGGTGTGCGATAGAAGATATTACAAATTATTGAATGTTACAAATTTTCTCAATTCTTGTCATTTTGTAGATTATTTTTTATATAATTTTGTATGTACTAGTGTCCTTAATCATGACGAAGAGACACTGTTACATGACATACATGAGGAGACACACTTGCTGTGCAATAGAAAGAGTTACAATTTATTAGACGTTATTAATTTTTATTAAATTTAGTCATTAGATATTACATTTTTGATGTTCTGTCTAGCTGATGCTTTTATGTATGACATATTGGGTAATCTATTACCAAACCTGATCTCTAATACCATGATATATAACAACATTTTAGATAAGATTGAATTCTGTTATGATTAAAATAGTGTAATGCAAATTCGATACTGGACTTATATCACATTCTTGAAATATTAATTTTGAAATTGCATTATATTATTATTTGTTATGGAGAAATAAGATGCTGGTATAAAATTTCTTTTGTTTAATATAAAAATGTTTTTCATCTGGGATCAAAGTGGATAAATTTTATGCATTTATCTTCCCGATGAATTTTCTTATCATGGGTAAGGTGTTTATAGGAGGTACTCATGATAACTGATGTTTATAGTTATTGATAATGATTATTAAAATAATGATATTTTACATTTGCTATGTCTGACACATAAATCTTTCATAGACAAATTTACATGTTAGCTTTCACATTTCTTGGCTTACAATTAAGACTTACATGTATGATACTGAGCTAAGCTCACAATTTGATATGATGACTATGATGCTGTTTTAACTGGGAAAATATTCTGAACTTTAAATTTTCCCTATGATGAAATTTTTTTTATCGTGAGTTAAGGTGTTTATAGGATGGACTCACGATAACTGTATCACGCTTGAAGATACATGGTATCTGAGTGATTCTGTTTCAACATGAGAGCCTCTTCCGCAGATTCTAGCTCACAATGAGAATTAGCACAAATGATAGCTAAGCCAAGCTCACAATATGGAGACAAGACGAAAAGCTAAGATGGGGTTTCCTTAGTTTTCCATTGATTAAAAAAATAATGAACGCTTCTCGGGAGTGTCATTGAAGGGGTTAAATAATCAAACGTGAGTGGACTGAAAACGTTCACCACCAGATCTGTAAATACTGTATTATAATTGTTATTACGTATGTTTTATGAACAGAGGGGTTTCATTTAAATGAATGGTAATCTTGACAGCAAGTATGTCAAAATTTGGAATTTTTATTTAATATGAAAATTTTCTGATTCAGCTAGTTTAAGAATTTTATATATTTTTATGGTGGATAATTTTTGTTATTACTCTCCACACTATGGAATAGGGGAGAGTCATGATTTCGCAAAATTTAAGCGTATTTTTTTTACATCAATTTCTCAATGGGTATCATGTAGAGAATGCACACTATGAGTTTCGTCGTGATGTGTTTGTGTGTATGGCGTATACGCTGTACGCCGTACGCCGTACGCCGTAGCATTTATCTTTTTTGTGTCCTCTCTACAGCCCAAACTATAAGTCTGATCGACTTCATATTAACATCATATGTGTAAAGTGCAAAGACCTAGAGCTGATTAGTTTTCCATAGACAACTTTTGATTTCTTCTCTATGAATTCATCATTTACGTTGTTTTTTTTTTGTGTCCTCTCTGCAGCCCAAACTATAAGTCCGATTGACTTCATATTGATATCACATGTGTTAAGTCCATAAACTTAGAGCTGATTAGTTTTCCATAGACAACGGTTCATTTTTTCCCAATGTTTCTTTATGATTTCATCTATTAAAACTGAAAAAATGCTCTCACGACCTGGAAATTAGAGATATTTTAATTTGGTTTCAACTATTTATACAACACCAAGAATCTTCATAAAATTGTATTCACAGTTGGTCAATGTTAAAAGAAAAATATTCAACGGTTTCAAAAATTATATTTTATTTAATGGATATTTGTATGAAACTTATATGTAACAAGAGAATTTTTTTATATTTGGCAATGTTCAGTTCATTGATTTCATATTGATATAAGAATATTAATAGCTTGAACTTAGAACTGATTAGCTTTTCATAGATATCATAAAATTTCTTCATATGATATCACGTGTCAACATTGTCAAAATGCTCTAACGCTCTTTGAAACAAAATTTATCTGCTTTTTTTAAAATATTTCATACAACATAAGCAGTCTTCACTATACTGCATTAATAGTTTGTCTATCTTAACATAAAAATATACTATCGGAAGAAAATTTATATTCCTGTTAGTAACATTTAGTATGAATAAAAATGTAATTAGATAAATTTCTATTTATGGAAACGTTCAGTAATTTGATTTCATGTTATAATGTAAAGAGCTTGAACATAGAACTGATTAGCTTTCCATAAATAACAAAAAAAATCTTCATATGATATCACCTGTCAAAATTTGGAAAATGCTCTCGCGTTCTTTAGAACAAAATTTATCTGCTTTTTTTAAAATATTTCATACAACATAAGCATTCTTCACTATACTGCATTAATAGTTTGTTTATCTTAACATAAAAATATACTATCGGAAGAAAATTTACATTCTTGATAGTAACATTTAGTATGAATAAAAATGTAATTAGATAAATTTCTATGTATGGAAAAGTTCAGTAATTTGATTTCATGTTATAATGTAAAAAGCTTGAACATAGAACTGATTAGCTTTCCATAAACAACAAAAAAAATCTTCATATTATATCACCTGTCAAAATTTGGAAAATGCTCTCGCGTTCTTTAGAACAAAATTTATCTGCTTTTTTTAAAATATTTCATACAACATAAGCATTCTTCACTATGCTGCATTAATAGTTTGTTTATCTTAACATAAAAATATACTATCGGAAGAAAATTTACATTCCTGATAGTAACATTTAGTATGAATAAAAATGTAATTAGATAAATTTCTATGTATGGAAAAGTTCTGTAATTTGATTTCATGTTATAATGTAAAGAGCTTGAACATAGAACTGATAAGCTTTCCATAAATAACAAAAAAAATCTTCATATGATATCACCTGTCAAAATTTGGAAAATGCTCTCGCGTTCTTTAGAACAAAATTTATCTGCTTTTTTTAAAATATTTCATACAACATAAGCATTCTTCACTATACTGCATTAATAGTTTGTTTATCTTAACATAAAAATATACTATCGGAAGAAAATTTACATTCCTGATAGTAACATTTAGTATGAATAAAAATGTAATTAGATAAATTTCTATGTATGGAAAAGTTCAGTAATTTGATTTCATGTTATAATGTAAAGAACTTGAAGATAGAACTGATTAGCTTTCCATAAATCAAAAAAAAATCTTCATATAATATCACGTGTCAAAATTTTGAAAATGCCTTCGCGTTCTTTAAAACAAAATTTATCTGCTTTTTTTAAAATATTTCATATAACATAAGCATTCTTCACTATACTGCATTAATAGTTTGTTTATCTTAACATAAAAATATACTATCGGAAGAAAATTTACATTCTTGATAGTAACATTTAGTATGAATAAAAATGTAATTAGATAAATTTCTATGTATGGAAAAGTTCAGTAATTTGATTTCATGTTATAATGTAAAAAGCTTGAACATAGAACTGATTAGCTTTCCATAAACAACAAAAAAAATCTTCATATGATATCACCTGTCAAAATTTGGAAAATGCTCTCGCGTTCTTTAGAACAAAATTTATCTGCTTTTTTAAAAATATTTCATACAACATAAGCATTCTTCACTATACTGCATTAATAGTTTGTTTATCTTAACATAAAAATATACTATCGGAAGAAAATTTACATTCCTGATAGTAACATTTAGTATGAATAAAAATGTAATTAGATAAATTTCTATGTATGGAAAAGTTCTGTAATTTGATTTCATGTTATAATGTAAAGAGCTTGAACATAGAACTGATTAGCTTTCCATAAATAACAAAAAAAATCTTCATATGATATCACCTGTCAAAATTTGGAAAATGCTCTAACGCTCTTTGAAACAAAATTTATCTGCTTTTTTTAAAATATTTCATACAACATAAGCAGTCTTCACTATACTGCATTAATAGTTTGTCTATCTTAACATAAAAATATACTATCGGAAGAAAATTTATATTCCTGTTAGTAACATTTAGTATGAATAAAAATGTAATTAGATAAATTTCTATTTATGGAAACGTTCAGTAATTTGATTTCATGTTATAATGTAAAGAGCTTGAACATAGAACTGATTAGCTTTCCATAAATAACAAAAAAAATCTTCATATGATATCACCTGTCAAAATTTGGAAAATGCTCTCGCGTTCTTTAGAACAAAATTTATCTGCTTTTTTTAAAATATTTCATACAACATAAGCATTCTTCCCTATACTCCATTAATAGTTTGTCTATCTTAACATAAAAATATACTATCGGAAGAAAATTTATATTCCTGATAGTAACATTTAGTATGAATAAAAATGTAATTAGATAAATTTCTATGTATGGAAAAGTTCAGTAATTTGATTTCATGTTATAATGTAAAGAGCTTGAACATAGAACTGATTAGCTTTCCATAAATAACAAAAAAAATCTTCATATGATATCACCTGTCAAAATTTGGAAAATGCTCTCGCGTTCTTTAGAACAAAATTTATCTGCTTTTTTTAAAATATTTCATACAACATAAGCATTCTTCCCTATACTGCATTAATAGTTTGTCTATCTTAACATAAAAATATACTATCGGAAGAAAATTTATATTCCTGATAGTAACATTTAGTATGAATAAAAATGTAATTAGATAAATTTCTATGTATGGAAAAGTTCTGTAATTTGATTTCATGTTATAATGTAAAGAGCTTGAACATAGAACTGATTAGCTTTCCATAAATAACAAAAAAAATCTTCATATGATATCACCTGTCAAAATTTGGAAAATGCTCTAACGCTCTTTGAAACAAAATTTATCTGCTTTTTTTAAAATATTTCATACAACATAAGCAGTCTTCACTATACTGCATTAATAGTTTGTCTATCTTAACATAAAAATATACTATCGGAAGAAAATTTATATTCCTGTTAGTAACATTTAGTATGAATAAAAATGTAATTAGATAAATTTCTATTTATGGAAACGTTCAGTAATTTGATTTCATGTTATAATGTAAAGAGCTTGAACATAGAACTGATTAGCTTTCCATAAATAACAAAAAAAATCTTCATATGATATCACCTGTCAAAATTTGGAAAATGCTCTCGCGTTCTTTAGAACAAAATTTATCTGCTTTTTTTAAAATATTTCATACAACATAAGCATTCTTCCCTATACTCCATTAATAGTTTGTCTATCTTAACATAAAAATATACTATCGGAAGAAAATTTATATTCCTGATAGTAACATTTAGTATGAATAAAAATGTAATTAGATAAATTTCTATGTATGGAAAAGTTCAGTAATTTGATTTCATGTTATAATGTAAAGAACTTGAAGATAGAACTGATTAGCTTTCCATAAATCAAAAAAAAATCTTCATATAATATCACGTGTCAAAATTTTGAAAATGCCTTCGCGTTCTTTAAAACAAAATTTATCTGCTTTTTTTAAAATATTTCATATAACATAAGCATTCTTCACTATACTGCATTAATAGTTTGTTTATCTTAACATAAAAATATACTATCGGAAGAAAATTTACATTCTTGATAGTAACATTTAGTATGAATAAAAATGTAATTAGATAAATTTCTATGTATGGAAAAGTTCAGTAATTTGATTTCATGTTATAATGTAAAAAGCTTGAACATAGAACTGATTAGCTTTCCATAAACAACAAAAAAAATCTTCATATGATATCACCTGTCAAAATTTGGAAAATGCTCTCGCGTTCTTTAGAACAAAATTTATCTGCTTTTTTAAAAATATTTCATACAACATAAGCATTCTTCACTATACTGCATTAATAGTTTGTTTATCTTAACATAAAAATATACTATCGGAAGAAAATTTACATTCCTGATAGTAACATTTAGTATGAATAAAAATGTAATTAGATAAATTTCTATGTATGGAAAAGTTCTGTAATTTGATTTCATGTTATAATGTAAAGAGCTTGAACATAGAACTGATTAGCTTTCCATAAATAACAAAAAAAATCTTCATATGATATCACCTGTCAAAATTTGGAAAATGCTCTAACGCTCTTTGAAACAAAATTTATCTGCTTTTTTTAAAATATTTCATACAACATAAGCAGTCTTCACTATACTGCATTAATAGTTTGTCTATCTTAACATAAAAATATACTATCGGAAGAAAATTTATATTCCTGTTAGTAACATTTAGTATGAATAAAAATGTAATTAGATAAATTTCTATTTATGGAAACGTTCAGTAATTTGATTTCATGTTATAATGTAAAGAGCTTGAACATAGAACTGATTAGCTTTCCATAAATAACAAAAAAAATCTTCATATGATATCACCTGTCAAAATTTGGAAAATGCTCTCGCGTTC
This sequence comes from Molanna angustata, assembly GCA_963576475.1. NCBI lineage: Eukaryota > Metazoa > Arthropoda > Insecta > Trichoptera > Molannidae > Molanna > Molanna angustata. Next base: position 16,187,053 of record OY754967.1, on the reverse strand, counting down.
TTTAGAACAAAATTTATCTGCTTTTTTTAAAATATTTCATACAACATAAGCATTCTTCCCTATACTCCATTAATAGTTTGTCTATCTTAACATAAAAATATACTATCGGAAGAAAATTTATATTCCTGATAGTAACATTTAGTATGAATAAAAATGTAATTAGATAAATTTCTATGTATGGAAAAGTTCAGTAATTTGATTTCATGTTATAATGTAAAGAGCTTGAACATAGAACTGATTAGCTTTCCATAAATAACAAAAAAAATCTTCATATGATATCACCTGTCAAAATTTGGAAAATGCTCTCGCGTTCTTTAGAACAAAATTTATCTGCTTTTTTTTAAATATTTCATACAACATAAGCATTCTTCCCTATACTGCATTAATAGTTTGTCTATCTTAACATAAAAATATACTATCGGAAGAAAATTTATATTCCTGATAGTAACATTTAGTATGAATAAAAATGTAATTAGATAAATTTCTATGTATGGAAAAGTTCAGTAATTTGATATCATGTTATAATGTAAAGAGCTTGAACATAGAACTGATTAGCTTTCCATAAATAACAAAAAAAATCTTCATATGATATCACCTGTCAAAATTTGGAAAATGCTCTCGCGTTCTTTAGAACAAAATTTATCTGCTTTTTTTAAACTATTTCATACAACATAAGCATTCTTCACTATACTGCATTAATAGTTTGTTTATCTTAACATAAAAATATACTATCGGAAGAAAATTTACATTCTTGATAGTAACATTTAGTATGAATAAAAATGTAATTAGATAAATTTCTATGTATGGAAAAGTTCAGTAATTTGATTTCATGTTATAATGTAAAAAGCTTGAACATAGAACTGATTAGCTTTCCATAAACAACAAAAAAAATCTTCATATGATATCACCTGTCAAAATTTGGAAAATGCTCTCGCGTTCTTTAGAACAAAATTTATCTGCTTTTTTTAAAATATTTCATACAACATAAGCATTCTTCACTATACTGCATTAATAGTTTGTTTATCTTAACATAAAAATATACTATCGGAAGAAAATTTACATTCCTGATAGTAACATTTAGTATGAATAAAAATGTAATTAGATAAATTTCTATGTATGGAAAAGTTCTTTAATTTGATTTCATGTTATAATGTAAAGAGCTTGAACATAGAACTGATTAGCTTTCCATAAATAACAAAAAAAATCTTCATATGATATCACCTGTCAAAATTTGGAAAATGCTCTCGCGTTCTTTAGAACAAAATTTATCTGCTTTTTTTAAAATATTTCATACAACATAAGCATTCTTCACTATACTGCATTAATAGTTTGTTTATCTTAACATAAAAATATACTATCGGAAGAAAATTTACATTCCTGATAGTAACATTTAGTATGAATAAAAATGTAATTAGATAAATTTCTATGTATGGAAAAGTTCAGTAATTTGATTTCATGTTATAATGTAAAGAGCTTGAACATAGAACTGATTAGCTTTACATAAATAACAAAAAAAATCTTCATATGATATCACCTGTCAAAATTTGGAAAATGCTCTCGCGTTCTTTAGAACAAAATTTAACTGCTTTTTTTAAAATATTTCATACAACATAAGCATTCTTCCCTATACTGCATTAATAGTTTGTCTATCTTAACATAAAAATATACTATCGGAAGAAAATTTATATTCCTGATAGTAACATTTAGTATGAATAAAAATGTAATTAGATAAATTTCTATGTATGGAAAAGTTCAGTAATTTGATATCATGTTATAATGTAAAGAGCTTGAACATAGAACTGATTAGCTTTCCATAAATAACAAAAAAAATCTTCATATGATATCACCTGTCAAAATTTGGAAAATGCTCTTGCGTTCTTTAAAACAAAATTTATCTGCTTTTTTTAAAATATTTCATACAACATAAGCATTCTACACCATACTGCATTAAAAGTTTGTCTATCTTATCATAAAAATATACTATCGGAAGAAAAATTACATTCCTGATAGTAACATTTAGTATGAATAAAAATGTAATTAGATAAATTTCTATGTATGGAAAAGTTCAGTAATTTGATTTCATGTTATAATGTAAAGAGCTTGAACATAGAACTGATTAGCTTTCCATAAATAACAAAAAAAATCTTCATATGATATCACCTGTCAAAATTTGGAAAATGCTCTCGCGTTCTTTAGAACAAAATTTAACTGCTTTTTTTAAAATATTTCATACAACATAAGCATTCTTCCCTATACTGCATTAATAGTTTGTCTATCTTAACATAAAAATATACTATCGGAAGAAAATTTATATTCCTGATAGTAACGTTTAGTATGAATAAAAATGTAATTAGATAAATTTCTATGTATGGAAAAGTTCAGTAATTTGATTTCATGTTATAATGTAAAAAGCTTGAACATAGAACTGATTAGCTTTCCATAAACAACAAAAAAAATCTTCATGTGATATCACCTGTCAAAATTTGGAAAATGCTCTCGCGTTCTTTAGAACAAAATTTATCTGCTTTTTTTAAAATATTTCATACAACATAAGCATTCTTCACTATACTGCATTAATAGTTTGTTTATCTTAACATAAAAATATACTATCGGAAGAAAATTTACATTCCTGATAGTAACATTTAGTATGAATAAAAATGTAATTAGATAAATTTCTATGTATGGAAAAGTTCAGTAATTTGATTTCATGTTATAATGTAAAGAGCTTGAACATAGAACTGAATAGCTTTCCATAAATAACAAAAAAAATCTTCATATGATATCACCTGTCAAAATTTGGAAAATGCTCTCGCGTTATTTAGAACAAAATTTATCTGCTTTTTTTAAAATATTTCATACAACATAAGCATTCTTCACTATACTGCATTAATAGTTTGTTTATCTTAACATAAAAATATACTATCGGAAGAAAATTTATATTCCTGATAGTAACATTTAGTATGAATAAAAATGTAATTAGATAAATTTCTATGTATGGAAACGTTCAGTAATTTGATTTCATGTTATAATGTAAAGAGCTTGAACATAGAACTGATTAGCTTTCCATAAATAACAAAAAAATCTTCATATGTTATCACGTGTCAAAATTTTGAAAATGCTCTCGCGTTCTTTAAATCAAAATTTATCTGCTTTTTTAAAAATATTTCATACAACATAAGCATTCTTCCCTATACTGCATTAATAGTTTGTCTATCTTAACATAAAAATATACTATCGGAAGAAAATTTATATTCCTGATAGTAACATTTAGTATGAATAAAAATGTAATTAGATAAATTTCTATGTATGGAAACGTTCAGTAATTTGATTTCATGTTATAATGTAAAGAGCTTGAACATAGAACTGATTAGCTTTCCATAAATAACAAAAAAATTCTTCATATGATATCACCTGTCAAAATTTGGAAAATACTCTTGCGTTCTTTAAAACAAAATTTATCTGCTTTTTTAAAAATATTTCATACAACATAAGCATTCTTCACTATACTGCATTAATAGTTTGTCTATCTTAACATAAAAATATACTATCGGAAGAAAATTTATATTCCTGATAGTAACATTTAGTATGAATAAAAATGTAATTAGATAAATTTCTATGTATGGAAACGTTCAGTAATTTGATTTCATGTTATAATGTAAAGAGCTTGAACATAGAACTGATTAGCTTTCCATAAATAACAAAAAAATCTTCATATGATATCACGTGTCAAAATTTTGAAAATGCTCTCGCGTTCTTTAAATCAAAATTTATCTGCTTTTTTTAAAATATTTCATACAACATAAGCATTCTTCACTATACTGCATTAATAGTTTGTCTATCTTAACATGAAAATATACTATCGTTAGAAAATTTATATTCCTGGTAGTAAAATTTAGAATGAATAAAATATTTCATTGTCAATATTTGTGGTGTGGAGAGTTTAGTGTTGGCCACAACCCACTCGTTTTTTATTATGTAACTGTTCCAGATCTGCCACCAGTTATTTAAATGACAAGGATATGTCGTTATCAGCGACATAGACTTGTGTCATTTGAACTCTAACATTTTCCTTATCCTTAAATTGTAGGTGTTTTTCCTCGCGGGATTCGGTTGAGTTGGAGAACATGGGACTTATGCCAGTTATATTTACTAATTTCTGTTTTTCAAATTTATTATCAAAACACTTTTTTTTCTTTTTTTTGTTAACAGAGGAGGTATGTGACGTTATTTTGTATTTACACGTCACTATTTAATAATTTTAATTTAATGTTTATAAAAATGTCTTAAACGAACGCACTTCGCAATATTGGCAATATTTCTAAAAAAGTTGTAAGGCGAACACAGCCGTGAACGGATTAGCTAGGCGGGTCGAAATATCTATGCCTTTTTTTTCAACGCTGACAGCCGACACGATGTGTCACATGGCGTCAAAATGCGTGAGACCCAGCAAAGACGGGAAATTTAAGTTTAAAGGAGGCTGGGAAATATAACCGCCTCCTTTGCCTTTGACCTTTGTCTTTTGTCCTTTGCTTCTTTGTTCCTTGCTTCCTTGCTTCTTTGCTTTCTTCTTTACTTTCTTTATCTTGTTTGTTCATGCTGTCTTTTCATCATTCTTCAACATTGGTGTACTTTACTATGTACACCATGGATGACTGAAAATGAATAATTTTAAATATCATGGTTGGGGCATGCTCATATTTGCACATCATGACTTGATAATGACTAAAACACCTGTAAATTGCACTTCAAATCGACGTGAATACTACGATGGTAGTTCTCATCACAAAAACTGTACCTGCTGATCATCTTCAAGAAGATGGAAATTCATAAAACTGTTTCATTGCTTGGTTATTAGAAAAAAAAACATATGAAATACTGATATCATTTGAAAATTTAGTTGAATCTGTTTAATTATGTCATGTCTGATATTTCTTTTTATAATACACCACATGGTCTAGAAAAACATTTAAAAACTTGTAAACTGTAATTTAAGAATTAAATTATTTTATTAAAATGTCAAATATTTAGCTTAGTTCAGGTAACGTAGATAACTGTATCATATTTAACACTCCTTGCCAACCATGATAACAATAAATTGTAATTTCTTTTGTACTTATGCGTTTCTTTCATCGCTCAATCTTACCCACATCATATCTGACTCAGCTTTCATGTTTTCCTTGCTGTTGTATTGAACAGAAAATTCTTATTTGATACTTAAATATATTCTTTCTTTTGTCTTAATCAATAAACAACACGCTCTGAGATACTGAGATATTTGCATTATTTTAAATGAGTCTGAGTCTCATTGCAATATCGCTGACTGCTGGTGGTAAGGTTTTATGGTGAGTATAATTTTAGCTTCTCTTTTTTCTTTTCTCATACACCACCATACCTTTGCAATATATATATATATATATATATGTATATATATATATATATATATATATATATATATATATATATATATATATATATATATATATATATATATATATATATATATATATATATATATATATATATATATATATATATATATATATATATATATATATATATATATATATATATATATATATATATATATATATATATATATATATATATATATATATATATATATATATATATATATATATATATATATATATATATATATATATATATATATATATATATATATATATATATATATATATATATATATATATATATATATATATATATATATATATATATATATATATATATATATATATATGTACAACACTATCCATCCCTATCCATAATACAGAATTTCTCAGCTCTTCGTTCGAAGTACAATCAGCTAGATTATGGAATAGTCTTAGTCCGGATATTGCGTCGTCTTACTCACTTAGTATTTTCAAGAAAAAACTAAAGAAGGAATATTTATCCTTGAACACCTGATCCCGATTTCCTTACCTGTCCTTACCATATCCTTTTTTCTTGCTATGAATTATTATTATTTTTTTTTGTTTTAATAGTATTTATGTAAGTGTTATACGTATTTTCATTGATTTCTTTTACTCATATGTATTTGCTGTTGTACATACACAATGTTGTAATACTTCGTAATCTGGTTGGTTGGAAGAAATTGCCTAGTGGCAATAAGCCCGCCAGTGTACAATTATATTTGTTTATATTATGTACAAGAAGATGTATAAATAAATAAATAAATAAATAAATAAATAAATATATATATATATATATATATATATATATATATATATATATATATATATATATATATATATATATATATATATATATATATATATATATATATATATATATATATATATATATATATATATATATATATATATATATATATATATATATATATATATATATATATATATATATATATATATATATATATATATATATATATATATATATATATATATATATATATATATATATATATATATATATATATATATATATATATATATATATATATATATATATATATATATATATATATATATATATATATATATATATATATATATATATATATATATATATATATATATATATATATATATATATATATATATATATATATATATATATATATATATATATATAACTAAGTGGGTTTGTTCAGCGCGCACACGAAAAAGGTATATGAATTAAAATTTATTTATTTATTTAATATCTATTTGGGATTGTCATTGAGTCATTCAGCACATAGCAGAAAACGTATTTGAAGTTTAATTCAATTATTTAACTTCTCACAAAAGTATTTAAAAAATATATCTATTTGGTATTGCAAGAAAATTTTAAATAAAAAAAAAACATATAAATAAATCAATGATCGAATAAATAAATAAAGTTATAAATAAAAAAAATAACACATAAATAAATGTTGATCAAATAAGTAAATTAATGAATAAATAAATAAGTGAATAAATAAATACTTGATCCCGTATATCCATATTTTCTGTATATTATAAAAATGGTAAAAGTTTTTAATTGAGTAAGTAAATAAAATGATAAACTAATGAATGAATAGGGACTGAAGGGACTGTAGGGATGGAAGGGAATAACAAGATTGAATTATAATTAGCGAATCTAGAAAAAATGTTAAATAATAAAAGGGAAACATACCGATCAACCATTTTTATATATTTAGAGGTAAATAATTTAACAGGCAGGACAACGTCTGTTGAGTTTTACTAGTATAATATATAAATATAATTATAATTTTGTTACAATTTAACTGATATTATTTCTTATAATTTTTATATTGTGAAAAGTTTACGTTTAACTTTTAATCTTGAAAATTTGAGAGATTTTGTGTTAAACGATCCATTTTGAGAAAAAATACTTTTAGCCTTATTGTATTTACGCTATTATTTTATGCGTCTTTAAAAATATAAACTGAAATAAATGCAACTTTTGAATTGTATTGAAGTTGGTTAAAGTTTTTTTTAATCTAAAGAGGAATATTATCCCAAAGCATTGTGTTTGAATGAAAAGCGTGATATCAGAAAACTTCGTTCTGAGCTGATTGTGAGCAGTTATAAATTCAAAATAAATCCCGGTAGGTATTATAATATGAGATTTCACATCGTTCAATGTTTCAACTTCGCAATGGAGAATTTTTCTATTATGGAAATAGCTTTACCCGCTGCTGTGCAAAAGGTTGGTAAATATTCTATTATATAAAGAAATGCTGGCCATACTTTCTACTGTTCCCGGCTTTGATCTAACTCACAAGGATATGATTTCATCATACATACATTCATACTTGTTTAGCTTACATTCCTTGGCTCAACATTTATTTATTCATTTTTGTTTATTTATTTCTATAGCAAATATTTGTACGTTTCTTGGTACTCTAAATACACAAGTCATATTTTGTCAATCATGTTTAAATCAGAAATACTTTTCAATCGAAATATTTCGTCTTAATTAATATGAATTTTATTCTACCATATTATTTTATACAATATTTAAAACCTTATTCCTAATACGTATACATGAAATGAAAAAAAAACGTTGCGCAAGCACATATAGTGATCACGTAAACCAGCCGATGACAGGTCGTAAGCCTTGAGTTCCTAGTTCTCCTGTTATATTCGAAATTCGTCTTATAAAATATGTAAAAAAAATTAATATATAAAAAAAAATTTCATAAAAGAAAAAAAAATGTGTAAGGGCGGCACTTCTACATAGGTACCTAAGAAGCCCATGGTTTCTTTAATACTCGCACTTACTTGTCCCTGATTACGATATTAATCTTGAACACGTCAATAAGTTTTGATAAAAAAGCACGTTATATAATTAGATGTTTGATAATATACAACCGAGTAAAGACATGTCTAAAAACTAGTATTAGCTAAGGTGGTGTTTTCTTCATGTTGTAAGTGGCAAAGTTCTATTTACGTAAACCCATAGATGAAATGGTGTAATCAAAGTTGTACCTACTTTGTTGGTGTTCTGGAAAAGTTTGACGTTGGGCATATTGATGAATCCCAGTGGGAAGTTGAAGATGTATGGTTATTTTTTGGCCTTACAAATTGAAATATTTTGGTTTCCAACATTATTATTCAGACATTTATTCTTCTTTTTGCAAATAACTTATCTTCTTAGATACATAGGATCTTGTGAGAAAAAAAAATGTAAATATTGTAAATGTAAATGTAATATTCATACCAACGCGGTACATCGCGTGTGCATTACTTTATGAAAAGAAACATGACACATGCGTCCATCTCCACACACCAGTGTCTTTTTCGTCTTCTTTATGTAGATCGTGAATCTTTTTTCCCTTTGAAATTCACTCCTAACAAGTCAACGTTCAGCTGTCCTTCCATTTGTTTAGCAATCTTTAGAACAGCGACGTTATGGTGGTGTATTGTTGGCCGCAATATATGGGGTTCAAGTTCCTGTATATGTAGTTTCTCCAAAATTTTCTTTCGTCCACCAGTTTTGTTTTACTTTAAAAAGACAGTAGGAACATTCATTATGGGTGGTAAACCTTGTTGCAGAACTATGTTTGTGAGATGTTATTGTAGCTTGTTGTATTTTTCATTAAATTAAAATGTATTCGTAATGCTTATCCAACTGTCGATTTGTTCAAGAGAACTTTGTTCTCTTAACATATCGACAATGTTTCAAGCCAGGATATGCGAGATTGTATGCAGGGTCTATATTTTTCACGGTTTTTTCCAACTTTGAAGTCAAAAAGCACCAACTTGGAGACTTCGCAGCATATATGTTCCATATACGGATTTACTCAGAAATCGTAGTCATTTCGTGTGTCTGTACGTCCGTGTGCTTGTGTCTGTGTGTGTGTCCGTCCCCCCTTATAACTTTTGATCCGCTCAATTTACAGAGCCCAAAATTTCAGAATATATAAATAGTTATAGACCTACAAAACTTAAATACTCAAAAAACCTAATAAATTTATAATTTCATTTCTTCTTAAAAAGTTATTGTTTTCAGCACCTGTACCCACCAATGTTCAAAGAGATTGGTCTGTCATAAATGAACCACATTTTTTATATTGCATCGTCATCATCAATTTATAAAAGAAGGATAATAATATTTGAATCCCTAAAAATATGAAAACGTGAAGACGATAATAATATATACATAAATGAAAGCATATCGATTTCAGAATATGATATGAAATTTTCCTTCTTTCTTTATGATATTTTATTACTTTGTGTGAACTTACCTTCCTAAATTAAAATACTCCCTCTTTATGTATATAAATATTATTTTCTCTTTGGATATTGAAAAATAACCAACCTTTTTGAATTTTTTACGAAAACAAGCTATAAAAGATTTATATTTCATTAAGGACGTTTTGATAGCTATAATAAACAAATGGATTAGATAAATAATTGTAGGATAAATTCATCTCTTAGATATTAAACAATTAAATTTAATGAATCCAAAAATATGTAAAACTACAAATATCTTAGTTAAAACTACCTATTAACTACTTGTTTTACGAACTATCCTCGGAATAATTTATGTAAGTTAACTAAGATGTACTAAAACAATTAATTCAACCAGTACTCAATAATATGATGCTATAATTTGAATATTTATATCCTTAATTATTTTACAAATCCGAATTGAATTCGGCTAGCAGGCCTAAAGTATCTAACTCTCCCACAAAGAACAACGTTCAATTATAGGTATAGCATCATAAAGTCTTTGTTAGATATGATTGATTTGTTCAACTTTTACGGAGATCATCAATCACAGAGAAAATTTGATTACGACAATTAGTTGTTTTGTTCAAAAAGGACCATTCCGTTGGTATAAAATCCAAAAACTAATGATTAAACTCTTATGAGAAAACCAATGGCGATTGATCGAGAAACTTAGTGAGATAATATCAGAAGATCATTAACCGACGTTGATATGAATGTATTTACAGATAAAGTAAACACAAAATTAATATTGTCAAAGTACTGTTACAAAAAAAAAGGACGACTTACGCACAAAACCACTATACGTATCTTTGCGTGAAGTGGTTCAACGATCTATTGCCTGAGCTGAGACATGCAGATATTGTTGATATAAAGAAATTTTATAAAGATATAAATAGGGTTTGTGTATAAAAAAAAAAAATTACTGTTCATTGTTGTATACCTATTATATGCTTATTTAGTTATTCGTAATTGTATTTTTTATATATTTGTACATTGTTACATACCAACTATGTCTATTTTTGTTAAATAGGTTTATTTTTAGTTTTTCTTTTGCTTTCTATGATTATTTTATTTTGGTTTATTGTTATTTTGTTTTTTTTTGTATTATGTTTGTGAAATTACAACTCCCTTCAAAGCACGAGTTCATCTCTTTTTGAAGGAAGTTATACTGTAAAGTGTTTTAATTTCTTTTTGTCAATGTATTTTCTTGTATAATATGTTTTTTTGGTAATAAATAAATAAATAAAATAAATTTTGTCACTATGATAGATGTAAAGATCGTAGGTACTCTTTGAAATGGTGTTTATTTACCCACTTGGGAGTATACGTATGAAACTCATAGCGATAGGGATGTATCTAGTGTGTAGCCGCGACTTACCGCAAAACTAACATTCTGGATATTACATAAATACACATATGACTCAAAATACTCTTGAGAAAAATTTTCTTCTCGTGTACCTGAGTTATATAACGACGACAAAGTGCCTGGCACGGCTTACGTTTATCTAATATGGCATATTTACTTTGTATATGCTCGAAATATATTTGAAGTAAGTTGACACATTTTTGCAATGCGTTAAGATTTATTCGCGAGACTTTTTATAAATCGTTTGCGAGTGAAATACATACCGAGTTTTTTTTTGAGCGAAGATTATCAGACGAGAAGGTAAATGAACAAAAATTCGGCTATTTCATGGGGGTGCTTAATCACAATATTATATAATTCAAATTCTGTTGATTCGGTATTTCGTTTCGTAAATGATTGATGAGCCTGAATAAAGATGATAGCGTAAAAATATTTTGTCGTATTTGTAAAATATCTCTTTCCGAAATATGGCGGGGAACGAAACGAATAAATGTCCTTTTTTTCATATTTTTACTGTCAATGTAAAATTAGTGACAATAATGGATTTCATTTTTCAAACACTTCCTTACAAATAATCGAATGTCATGCAGAAATTATTTATTGTTATTTTTAACATGACTTTGAAGCTATTTCGTGGGAAGTGCTACTTCGTTACAAAACATGAGATTAATTATTTTAAAAATCAAGTCTAAATAATTTGTATTTCTATGTAGGATGAAAGATAAATAGCAAAAATGTTGCAAATAAATTATATTATTGTGATACATATGGATTTTATTGAACTATTTTTTTATGTACAAAACCGTTCTTTTTTTGTATTATATATACCTACAAACAAGTGATAGCAAAATACGAGTTTATAATTTATTAAAACTGCATTTTTTTTTAAATAGAATGAATATGGAGTTGTTATAAGTACATATGGACTTGTTAAAAGTTAGACAGGGGGACGTGTTGTCCCCTTGGCTCTTTAATCTCTACATTGATTTCTGCATAAGAGCCCTTAAGTATGAAAGTAAGGGTCTGAAACTGAGTACTGTAACAGTACGTGATCTGATGTATGCAGACGACAAAGTACTGTTAGCAGAAAGTATGGAAGAGTTACAGTATCTTGTAAGTATGGTATATGAAGGATGCATAGAAAACGGACTTAAAATGAATGCCAGCAAATCTAAGGTAATGGTCTTTGAAAAGAGTGAAAGCAGAACAGTGTGTCAAATAAAAGTAGAGAATGAATGGCTTGAACAAGTCGACGAGTATGTCTATCTGGGTAGTATGTTCCAACGGAAAGGACGGCCTGATAAGGATATTGAAAGAAGAGTCACGGTAGGAAACAGAGTGAATGGAGCGCTTAGACCAGTTATGAATGATCGCAACATATCAAGAGACGCTAAAGTTGCCATTCATAACGCAATCGTAGTGCCAACCCTGACGTATGCAAGTGAGACCTGGACATGGCAAAAGTCGCACGAAAGCAGAATAAATGCAGTTGAAATGAGATCGCTTAGAAGAATTTGTAACAGAACGATGTATGACAGAGTTCGGAATGAAGATACAAGGAAAGAATGTAAGATGAAGAAAGATGTAATTAACAGAATGAAAGTTAACACATTGAGATGGTTTAGCCACTTGGGGAGAATGAACGAAGAACGCCTGACGAAGAAAATATACAAAGCTGACAGGAACGGAATAAGAGGTCGCGGGCGCCCAAGAAAAGGATGGCACGACCATGTAAACGATATTTTGAAAGATGGAAATGTAAGAAGCGTGAACAACAGACGAACATGTATAAGACGATGTATGAATGTTGATGAGGCGATGAATGCATGTCAAGATAGAAAAATGTGGCGTTCGGTTCTCTCTGCCTACCCCGTGAGGGACATGGCGTGATGGTATGTATGTATGTATGTATGTACAAGTACATATACATTCTCATAAATTCATTAAAGTAAGCATAAATGTTTGTGCTATAGGTGAACGAAATCGGTCGTGGCTGGGTTCGATCTCGCGACCACTGGATTACAATCCATGCGCGCTAACCGCTATGAAACAACCCATCTAAATGAGCTATTAATAAACTTTTATTATTAGTGATTTGATGAGATGTTCAATTCAAAATAAAATCTTTTATATATATACATATATTTGTCGTGCATATTTTGTCTAAATAAGTAAAGCTTCTCTTTGTGGTTATTATTAATGATCGATTGTCAGGGTTTCAAGTATTGAAGAAATATAAAATAATACACCTACAAAACTTGAATCCTCAACCAAGTCGAAGGAGCATGTTATAAAAAGAGTAGCATAAAAAGTTTATTGGGTATAAAAAAACCACCAAGCAACATATCGCCTAGTAATATATATAGTAGTTCTTACAAAATAAGTATTTTCGTATATCAGTTTTATAAGGGTCGTGAGTGAACATAATGCCTCGAGAGCACAAACTGTCCCCTGTTCCTATTAACTTTTCCCCTCGTTTAACTTACCATGAAAAAAGGTTTACGGCGTAAGAACTGGAATTAATTTTAATGGAAAAATATTTTCCTTTATCTTTCACCTTCTTACTATCGCGGCCAAAAAGGTTGTAAAATCATACATCAGAGGGAACGAACGGCGCACCTGTGAGTTGACAGCTTTGAAAAATGTGTCATGATTTTTTACAGGTTAATATGGAAAAGTTGATAAATGGAGGGAAACACAATGGATGTTGCAAATATTTCAAATATTCGCGAATATAATGACGCGAAATGTGAAACCGCAAAATGTGAGATGAATTTCGACGTGGTTATCATTACCTAACGTTGAAACAGTAGCTTATCTGTTTATATTTTTAATTAACGAAAACTTTATAATGAATCAAATATATTATTTTCATAAATAAATGATTTGTTACTCTTTTATTGTTTGTTTATTTATTTATTTGAATGAGGACATAAATGCACAATGATGGGCATATTGCCAAATAGAAATATCTTTCAACCAACCATATTCATTTGGTGTGGCAAATTGTTTTAATGACACGTATCAATTTATATGGATAAAATATATAGTGAAACATATAAAACAAAAACACTATAAAAAACCGTGGGGGACAGGAGAGAAGGGGGGGGGGGGGGCAATGATAGGATAAGGAGACAAATTTAAGTGTTATGTGTAAGGAGATATTTCCTCAGATTTCTTTTGAATGCGGGAAGCGGGAAGAAAAAACTCAAAACAAATTGTTTATTAGTTCCATAAATTCAGAGATTGTCTCGGTATAGCTGATGTTCAAAATTTGATTTCATATTGTGTTCAATTTATCATGTGCCAGTCTTTACATATCTCATATGAATCTGTTCATATTCTTTACGTTTGATTTCTGAGTCTCTAAAGTACCAATATAATGTTTTCCAAGACGTCTGCTGATAAATACGAAGTGATATTATAGGAAATCAAAATTAAATTATCTTGTGTATTGTTGCAAAAGATAAAAAGATAGTAGGTATATGACTATGAGGTAATTTAAAGTCAACGCATGGTTCAGTCTATATAGGATTATATTTACTAGGTTAATTACCACAAACGTGTTATGAACAATAAGCTTATCCGACCCACGCATAAATTTCCGTAATGACTATTGTTAAGGAAATCCTACGCGGCGCAAAAATCATCTAATGGGATGTGATCCTTTGAATGAAAAGAGTTAGAATGGAAACCTACCTATAGCATGTTTGATAATCAAATAAATTTAATTTATTTCACGAAAGCGTTTCCTTTGAATCGTGCGATTCAGTAATAACATCTGATATTATAATCCTTTGTCATGATTTTGACCATTTCCTGGAGATTTTTTTTGATAACTGGTACAATAGTTAAAGCTATTGTAATTATTTGAAAATAAATTTGATTCAGAACATTCGTACTAATTGAAGAATAGTTATTGAAGCACTAATTGAACATGCCTGCCAAATTTCAGAAATTGAACTTCTAATAATGTTTAACATATTATAATAACTGAAAAAACTGCTTAATGTAGGCACATCATATACCTACATAGGCATTATTTATACAATTTGATGTCGTTTTCTTTTGCATGAAGATTACATATACTTATAATCGATTTCCTATAAAACAACTCTTTCCCATGTATTTTTGCACAAGCATCCACTGGATTTATTCCGTTGGATAAAATATGGTCATAATATTATAACAATGGAACGATAGAACCAGATACAGAAAGCTTATGAAATATTATCGGGTTTTGCACATTTTCAAAACTTTAGTCATTTAACGATCTCATTGAATTACCTACCTGTTATATTATTTTAATGTTTACATGTTTAATATTTTTAATTTAATTATTTAATTTTTTTTAATCTTTTTTGTTTTGTATATTTTTTTTTGTTTTTATATAAATACTGAGTGGTCTCTGTGGTGTATTGTTTTTGTAAGTATTCTTTTCTTATGTAAATAAATATATTATTATTATGTATTATACTAAAAAATATATATAAAATAACAAAAATCTTATTGAAAGATTTTTTTGATGCTAAGAAAGATGCTAAGATTTTGATTGTTTTTAACCCTCAACGCACAATTTTTGTATTAAAGGGAGTGACTGCTGCCAACTTACATATTTTTCAATTTGATATACCATCATTATTTATAATCAAATCGTTTTGTTAAAAATAATTTATGTAGTCTGGGTTTTAATAAAGAAAAACATACCTTAACTTTTTGAAATGTTCTGTATCCCCATTTTCAACGTATATATTTTATTTTTAATAAATTAAAGAAAACAAAAATATCTGGAAAAATATGTCGTGACGTTGCATTTATGCTTCAGGTTTAGTAGACAAACCTAAAAACATTATTCTGACGAAACGCGTCGATACTCAAATAAATTCAATTAACTATTACCAAGTATTTTTTTTTATATTGTAATATATCTACATACAATGGAAATATATCAAGAATTGTCGATCGACAATCTAAACTTATAAAAAAACATTTATTTTCCATTCAGCTCCATTACGATTTAAAAGTTTATTGGTTTATTTACTTAACCTGATGCATTAATGCAATGTCATAACATATTTTGATTTTGATATTTTGTTCTTCTTTAATTTAACAATATATATTTATTTTATTTTATTTTATGTAGTTTCTCAGGCAACAAACAGGTACTATGTCAAATAATTATTTAACACGCACCCAATAACAAGTTGCCACATTCTGGAATCTTACGATATTAATCGTCTCACAGATCCAGATTGAAAACACAATTAAGAACTGTGTCTCCACCGGGAAAGGTATATTGCTCTATACCTTATAGTTTTTTTAGAAATAAATGATAAATGTCATAAATTGGAGAGTGCTTATTATTTTTCTACAAAAATGTATACAGAATATAATTAAAAAGTTAAGGTATATTTTCCTTTATTAATATCCAAACCAACTGTTATTTTTTTCAAAATGATTCATTTTGTTGTGATGATGCAACATCAAATTGAAAAAAAATAGGTCCGTTGGCAGCAGTTGCCCTCTTAATGTCAACCTTCACAGCTCATCTGACCTTGGTAATGTGAACTGTGGTGTATTCTAAGGTCTAGTGTATAAGCGATGTGCGCTGTCAGTTAGTGGGATTACCACAAGACGTAAGTTATTTGTATCTTCCAATATTTTATAAACGTAATGTTTTTCTTCGATTATGATAGAATAATATGAAACAACCCAAGAAAACTCCCTTGTTTTAGACGTAGGTACCAGATGTCATTGTTGTAGAATAAAGGGGGATGTTGACAAAAATATAGTTTTTACAGGAGACTTGTTATCGCCTGCAGCTAGAGCTTTTTATCCCATCCAATACAGCTTTACCACAATCTAGATCAGTGATTCCTAAAGTGGTGCAGGTGGAACCCCAGGGGTCCAAGGGACACTCCACGGGGGTCTACGTTTGCGTGAAATAAATGGGGTTCACAAGTGTGGGTCCACGAAAATTTATCTGGTTTCGTTAGTAAAGAACAAAAATGTTGACAAGAACAAAAAAGAACAAAAATGTTGACTACCTTTCAATGTAGGCAGATAATTCACTTCTCAAAATAATTATTGGAGCAAAAAAAAAATTTCGGTGATTTTTGACAGGCTGTATTTTGGTGAATAATGCCCGAGACTAAAAAATGTGCATTTTGAAGCTTTAAGTTTCTCAATTTCAGATTTTTTGGCTAAATTCTTTGAGGTGCTATCTTTACATTTTTTAACGAGTTTTGGGAATATGGTAGACATGTTGCAGCTGGGGCTCCACCAAAACCAGTAAAATTTTGATAGGGTTCTACGAGAAAAAAAAAGTTTGGTAACCTCTGATCTAGATGGTGACATTCAAATAAGATATATCGATATTATTATTTTACGTATATACCTAGGTATCTACTTTGTGTACTAAGGTAGCATAAAGAAAATATTTTATGAAATAAAATATATCAGACTTGTTATATTATTCTTACATATATTTTGCTTCTGGAATATACGCAACTTAACAAAATTTACAAATTAAATAATTTATTGTAAGAAAGTCACAAATCTAATTTAAATCAATTGCATACAAAAAGATTGGTCATGTTTGTATTTATTTACAACGGGACGATTAATTGATTTCTAAAGAGCCGATTTCGGAACATCACCAACCAACATATCTTAGATACTAGTAAGTGAAAATTTCACTCTATCTATTTAACTGAAAGAGGTGTTTTGAAAAAGTATCAGATGGTTTATCAGTCCTGTATACTCGGGTTCGAATCATGACTTCATCAATTCTGTTTGATTATTCAATGGGACATATTATGAAAATTTGTACGTATTTGTTCCAAGTACATAAATATTTCTTAAAAAAATAACTTTGTTTAACCCTTTCTTAACCGAATTATGAAAGCATTATGAAAAAAAATATGTTTCATAAAAAATGGGCAAAATGTGTGATTATAATGAGATTTTTATAATTTTTGTAATTTTCTTTTCCTTTTTTTGGAAATTTTAACGATTCCAATTGTCATCATTCATATATAAAACTATACACTTTTCATATTTTTTTTAAAATTATTATTAGAGATTGAAGGAATAATAATTACCTTATTAAAAAAAAAGAGCATGCTAGAAAACAAAAAAAAAACTTACATTTATTAAATTTTTGAATAACCGTGTTTGGTAAGAAAAGCACATTTCGCAATAACCAAGTTTTCAACTGTGCGGTAACAAAATGCGGTCACTAAAGAAGTTTCTGTCATTCTCAGTATTGTAAGCTATAAAAAATATTGTGATTAATAACTGAAGATAAATAACTCAGCTGATATCAATTTTCATTGAGATATACGTAAAATACATTAATGATTCCAATTGGAATCATCGGTAAAGAAAGGGTTAACATAACGGATATCTCCAGGAAAAGATAAACGATAAAGCCAGAAAAAGGTACCTACATATATAAAAAAATTGAAATTTCAATTCTAAGGTTTATAATAATAATACCATATTTTTTATTCCAGTCTGTGAGCAGGGGGGTGCAATGCTACACAAACCATATTTTTATTATAGAACTTTAATTTTGTTTGTATTTTTTTTATACATAAATGGTAATTAATAAATAAAAAAGGATAAGTTGGTTTAGCTGCAATATTACGTCCATAGTTAATGTTTTTTAATAAGCAAGGTTTTTGAGATCGAGGTTTTTCAAGTATAAAAGCTTCTCTCTCTGGAGATCTCTTGGATTTGTGAATGGTCGTAGGTGGAATAGAATTATGTCTATAGCATAATTGCTTGACTGAAATTTTTCTAAGGAAATAAATTTATGATGCCATTAATTAAACATTTCGAAGCGCAGTGGAATTTCAGAATGAGATCCGACGAGAAGAAATATTTATTTTTTACAATTTTTTTTTTAATATCTTGTTCAAAATGTTGGTTCATTACAAAAAAAATTATTTGAAATCATACCAATAAATTTGTATTAAGTTTATCTTAATATATAATATATAGATAATGTTATACAAAAAATTGAAAAAAATAAGTCTCTGCGATTCCAAAATGATTTTAAAATACCCAAATGTAATACAGGACAATTACAAAACAACTACATTTATTTGGGAATAAAATTTTTCAATTGCCTCCCAAATGAATTAAAGCAGATAAAAGAATTTAAAAAATTTAAACATAAATTAAAATTGCATTTAACTTTCTTTAATAGTAGTTTTCCATTTTGTTGTTTTGATTTGTTTCAATTTCCAGTATTTTCTTTTTTTATTTTTGAATATGTGTTTTGATATATTTGAATCGTCTATAATTCAATATTACTCATTTTTCAATTATTTTCATGTTTTTCTTTTTTTGGTATGAATATGTATTCTGATATGTTTTCTCATTTGAGTATTCTTCTTTTTCATTTATTTTCAACCTTTTTATGATGTTTATTTGATTTTTTTTGTTCATGTATGATTTGATTTAATAACTTTTACTTTTATGTTGACTTTGCTTTGTATTGATATTTTTATTTTGTTATAAGTGCTTCCCTCATCAAGCACAAGATTGTAATCTTTTTGATGAGATACTGCAGGGAAAAATATGTAAGAATATTATTACTAGTGAATTTATATATTGATTTGTATTATAAAATATATTAAAAAATAAAATAAATAAATAATAAATAAAATATAAAAATTTCCCGTCACGATTTTCGTACACGCCGATTTCAAAGAATTTTTCTAAATTTGTATGGTTGGGTCCGGATTAAAATATAGGATAGTTTTGTATATGATGGGTGGCGCTGTTCTCGAAAAAAAAAGATTTACATCCAAAAATATATTATATAATCACAAATTTTGACTTTCCTACATCCCCCTAAGAATTTCTTCCAATCAACCAGAGTAAATGTTAAATAAACAAAACAGTGTGTTCTATGGCAATAAATTGATCACATTACAAAATAAATAAAGATAGCAGAAAAAAGTCAAAAAAAAAATCAAAGAACATAGCATATAAGAACAACTCATAGCAATGATAGGAAAACTAAAGTATAAGGAAAGAAAGAGGAGAGGAATATGTAATCAGGTGTTGTTAGATAAATATTTTTGTTTGTTGTTGTTATAAATAGTTTTGTTGAGTGAGATAGACGACTTAATCAAACAAAAATAATAAAATGACTAATATCAGTAATATTATTAAATTATTTTGATTTTTTTTCGCTTTGTTTCTCGGGCAAATAACAGGTACTATGTCAAATATATATTGAGCACGCATCCAATAACAAGTTGCCACATTCATGGAGTCTTCAAGATGTTTATCGTCTCACAGATCCAGCCTGAAAACACAATTAAAACCTGTGTCTCTACCGGGAATTGACACCCGGATCTTTGGCTCAAGAAGTAACTAACCATCTGAGTCACGAGGGCCGATAATATTTGTTATTTTATTTTATTAAAGTTTACACGTATTTTTTTATATTTTTGTACATTGAATTTGTTTAAATTATTTTTGTACGGTTGAATGGTTTTGAGAAAAATACTTATATTCTTTTAAAATATGTGGAACTTTTAAAATACAAGGGATAAAAGTTCTTGGAGAAATTATATTCTTGAATATTTTACAGAACAGTTTGTAGTTTTCCTTTGTTTCAATTTCTGGGAAGGATGAATTTAAGTGGTAAAATAGTTTATACATGTGCGCACCTTTGTTGGTTTTGGCCAGATTTTAATACATGTAACAAAATTATTCGAAGATATTTTACGATAAAATAATCATAGATATTATTATGAAATGATTCACTGAATTGAAAACTCCAAATTGGATGTAGGCGTAATCAGCGTATTGTATGGAGAAACTTCATTTTTTACATAACATAATGTGCTCTGATAAATATCTGCGTAAAACACAGACCAAGTCTATCCTTAGTATATGGTGTAGAATAATTTATAATTCATTATTCAAATAAGATATTCAAAATATATAAAATAATATATATTGTTAATTGAAAATTTAGCTTTTGGTTAAGAAATCACACAAATAGAAGAAAATATCTGTTTTGAAATGTAAAATATATACTTATAGGTTTTTATGATAGAATCCAGTTTTTTGTGGTTCAAATTTTGCTTTCACTGAATATCATTCCTTTTCAAACAAGTATTTTTTCTATCTTGAAAAAATGTATTTCTTCCAGTACATTGGATAATTTTAGAATCTATGAATTATTTACAACAATGAACATTGTAAGCATTTATGTTATTAAAGGAAGCTGTTTATTCAAATGTATTATAATTTGTAATAGTAAGTTAATATTTTTTTGATGTGTCCACCACAGATTATGTTTCGATACAACTTTAAGGCTTAAAACTTATGTAAGTTTATGTAGAAGCAGCTTATGGTTCATGTGTTTTTCTTAAGAAGCTTTGGGATTCGTGTAAATTTCTTAAGAATTACCAACTTCTTGAACAAATCATTCTCCCGGTACTGCGAAAAGTAAACCGTGAAATTTCGGGATTCTAAGAAATACTAACCCTCGTACCCAATTCTGAGAACGAGAAACCAATACCTACATATTATGATCTACGTATCAAAAAAGTTTTCACGTCAACGTTTTATGTAATTTTCAGAAAAGACGTTAGAAAAAATGTCTAAAAAGTGAAGAAAAAAATATAAATACGTCGGTGAATACAACACTCCAAAACTGTGACCAGTGTTCTGGGAACAGTTTGATTAATGATTTGAACCGAATTTTTTTACGACGATATGTTTTTTTATTGTTTGAAATTTGCCGATCATACGGGTGAGCGTACAGAGTATCGCCGACGAGTGTGTAATGTTGACTGTTATGAAAAATGTTCACGAACAAATAGGTACCTACAGAATAAATTCGTAAATCATTTCTTGTCCATTATCGTCTCGGGGGTTGTTTGTTACCAGGCGAAATTATTCCGTTACCAGGCGGAATTATTTCGATACAGGGCAGATGATGTCGGTTTGTCGTTACTTTGCGGTTGTTTTGTTACACATAATCTTTTACTGCAGTGAACCTTTTTTTAACCGATGTTTTTATAGCTTTTTACTTTCAATATTTTAATGACGCGTGCAAAGGGAGATATTTGCCATATAATGTGCTTTGTTTCTCCCTTTTTCGTATAAAAAATTTCATTGTGTAGGTTTGTTTACAGAATCGTTTTATAAAATAACTCCCGACAATTCTTCGTGACACGACCTCTTATCCAATTCTCTGTAGGCAGAATTTTCACGCCGTATTGTATTTATTCAATTCCAGGAAGCAAAATAAAGGGATACCAGCAGTGGAGGGGAAGGGTTTCAGGATTCATGGCATCTACATTAAATGGAAAACCAAATATATGTATATTTTAAGTAGGTATATGTCGCTAAAAATTGAAATGTCAAAAGACATCGGCTACTTCGGTAAGATTTATATGTAAAGGTATTTAATATTTTACGACCTACAACTTTAATCTTTTTCCACAACACATTCATTAACAGCTCTTTCATCGAATAAAAGATATTCTTGTATTGTATAAACAAGAATTCTGAAATATTCGAATATAAAAAGAAATTTTACAAATATAATAAAACAATAAATTATGTATAGGTACTTGAATCAATTAAGTGGTGAGTCCATCGTTTTGGTTTTGGGAGTTTGGGTATTCACATTCGTGGTATCTCTTTTGGATGAACATTTATGTATTTTTGTATACAAGTTTAATATTTTTACCACAACAACCGTATTTGTTGATTTTTGCTGATTTTGTAGCTATTTTACTGATTGTTTAGCAGAAGTTAAAAAATATAGATACCAGTTAAGTGAAAAATACTGTTAATTAAATTAATTAAACATGTTAATGATATGTGAGGCTGTTTATTCAAAGAAGCGTCATATTTACAGATCCTTCTGAGAATGGGCCATCACATGGCAATCCCATGAATAATTTATTTCTTCAAGTGGTTAAGGGCGAATAATTAAATGTCACGAGATATTAGTTTGTACGAAAGGCGAGGTTGTAGAGTGACGCGTGTACATGTGTGTATAATGTAGGTACATGTATGTATTTGTATGATATACGCATATATTATTGTATCATGTACAAATCTCCACCACGTGTATATAGGTATGTGATGTACGCACGTTAAGTGTGTTCTTGTAATATTTAGGACACAGGCTGAACTTGAAAGAGGAGTAATTTACGTTTGTAATTTTCATGTGAATCTGAAACGGGTTGTACATAATATGTAAGTACCTACACATGTACTCATGTATGTACAATACGTTATTGCCGGAAAGGGAATCTTGATACTCGCGACAATTAATTACAGCTGTAGAGACAATAAAAAATTGTCATTAAGTCACACGCAATACAAAAGGCTTTAGATACACGGATGAGGTTAAAACAACGCAAGCTGTTATTTTAAAATTTGTTAATTCTTCTTCTTTTTTAGCTTATGTGGCATTCTACCCAATCATTAAGATGATTTCTGCAGTATAAAATTTTTTTAAATTATTTTGAGACTTGAGGTTATTGGATTTTAGAATTAAGGCGAAAAAATTCTTAAGTGGAATTAAATATGCAAGGAATTTAATGACAGAAGATTTGTCATTGTGATTGGTAGTGGAGTATCAAGTGTATAGTACAAATCGTATTCAGTGTGGATTGGGCATTCAAAAAACATATGATCTAGGGTCTCGGATTTCTCTATAAGTACCTACACGACGAGGGTTAGTTATTTTACAAACATCAATTTGTTAATTGCTGTTTGTAAAATAACTTATACAAATTTAATTCACATATTGTTGTTTTGAAACATAAATAAGTTTTGCTGAATTGTACGCAATATTTAATTTCTGGTTACATCTATTTCTACGGCAGATAATGTCTGGGGAGTTCACGAACAAATTAAGAAAATTTTACAACAAAGTATTTTTTTACCTACTATTCCTTTTTTGACTTTCTGACTAAAGATGTTGGCTAAACCCAATTATTAGCCAAATTTTCCACCTCACAGTTCTCATCATATGGATACATTGGTTCTTCTTGCAGTCCATTAAGCAACATTCTCCCGATCAAAAATAAATTATTTAAGACAAATTAAATTTAACACACACAATTATTTGTCAATTTGTATGTATAGTCGAATGGAAAGGAAGAGATTTATTGGTGGGCGGGTGTAACAAAGGATTAATTTTAGGTTGGGGAGACTACCCACAAACCCACGAAATGGAATTTTTTGAGAAAACTCTCAGAACTCCATTATTATGATAGTTTGTGAATAATAATTATGTATCCTTCGCAGTTAAGCTCTGATGTGCGTAAGAGAAAAAAAAACAACTTAATACTTTTAACCTGGATAGGCCACAACATCCGGCACCCAGGCTTGCTTTTTATCATCGTCGAAGGAATGATTGATGGGGTCTACTGTAGAGACCGCCCCAGAAACAACTATATAGACCAGATAATCGGTGACGTGCGCTGTAGCAGTTACAAAGAGATGAAGAGACTGGCGGACGATAGAGATAAGTGGAAAGATCGAGTGTTTGGAGCAGACCAATCCTAGGATTGTGACCCAGAAGAGGAAAAAATAAATATATAAAATTTGTCAATCTGTTATATTTTTAGTAGTCAACATGTTATTAAAACTACTCTTTAATTTTTTTAACATTATGTGTAATGTTTCAAAAAATAATTTATAAATAAAAAATATGCTTTTCGGAGAGTTGGAACACTAAAAGAAAAATAAACTCTCTTTCGTTATACGAAAAATTGAAACATGTCTAACATACAAGTGCACTTGTTTCTGTGGAGTGATGTAGTTCTAAGCATGTTTTGAAGAGATCGAATTAAAATATTCTAGTTGTAACCGAAATCGGATAATAACTTTTGTCCGTTTCATGGGACGTCCATTTTATGGGTATCCTCCCTAACCTAATAGGTACCTAATACTTGTATGACATATTATATTTATGTATATATACCAGTGTCGTACCTACCTACATACAATGAAAGCACCCGTTATACATATTGTAAGCAATTATACTTAACCACACGTACTTGCACGTTATTCTGCATGTCAACCTGGAAATATTGAATATGATACTGGATTCCTGAAATAATGGGTCCTACTTGAATTATTAATATGAACCATTTCAGAATACCAAATATTTTTGAGATCTTACGTGATAAATAGAATGTAATGTGCTTGGAATATTAAGAATTGATCGATATATTGGTTGCTACCACATCTTATTTATTTATAATAAATATGTGGTTTACAATACACTGTTATTACTGCACGGACTGCTTGCAGCACCCCGACTGCTGCAAGCAGTCCGTGTATTGTAAACGAGAATTTAGTATTGAAACTGCAGACCGTTGTGACACGACAGCTTGAAGCATTTGACCCCGACTGTTAGAAGCAGTCCGTGTATTGTAAACGAGAATTTAGTATTGAAATTGCAGACAGCCGTGCTACGACAGCTTGAAGCAGTTGACCCCGACTGCTACAAGCAGTCCATGTATTTAATTGTAAACGAGAATTTTGTATTGGAACTAAAGACTGCCGTGCTGCGACAGCTTGAAGCAGTTGACCTCGACTGCAACAAGCAGTCCATGTATTAAATTGTAAACGAGAATTTTGTATTGGAACTGCAGACCGCCGTGCTGCGACATCTTGAAGCAGTTGACCCCGACTGCTACAAGCAGTCCGTGTATTTTAAACGAGAAATTTGTTTTGTAACTGTCAAATATTTCAATGTGACCCCAAGCTCAGGAAACGTAAGATTTGAAATTTATATGTTAAAATTGGTTTGAAGGCACATCACTTTTATAAAATGGCATTGAAGAAATACCAAGTTTTCATAATAAAATCTTTAAAAAAAATTAAACAAACTCATTTCATAAAAATGTTGAAAATTTTCCATACAAAATTTGAATACTTTGTGGTGTGGCTTGGTAGTGAACTAATTATCTGAATAAGAAAGAAATTATAAGTCAAGATAAAATTAAAGGATACATATAAAAATTACAGCCTTGTGTCTAGTAGGGCGTAATTAGTCAGTTTATATGGTATGTTGTTTTTTTTGTGCAATAATAATAATAAATAAATATTATTTTCTAAAAAAACGGTAATTATGAATACATGTAGAATCGTTAAAGATTTTTTAAACGTTAATATTCGGGAATCAGTAGGGTTGTTAGGTAGTATAGAGACCTCCTCAGAGCCTAATCCTTTGATATGTTAAGTATCTGGATGGGTGAACTATTCCCAATTGAAAGCTTGATGATGCGTTTGTTGCATTTTATTTTGCTCTTTTAAATAATTTACAATAGACCCATTGATCTGCTAATTCTTTTGAGGAAGTGTATAATGGTAATAATAATAATTGAGTGTTATTATTTGTAGTGCTTAATTGTTATTAATATCATTAGTAAATCGGCCAGCGCCGTAAAAAAAAAAAAATTATAGTTCTTCCTAACTGACAATTTTATTGGTTTTGATAAGATAAATCTAATTTGACTTTGCAATGACACATGCTGTACGAAAGACTTTCTATGTCATACAACTATAACAGAAATAAGAAATATTTTTACAAGCTTTAGCAATAATTTTATGAATAAGAATGTAGTATGAAAATATTGTTTTACCAGCACAACAAACATCGAGCAAAAATGTTTATTTTTGTGTTTCAAATGATGAATCGAATATTTTCATCTTTGTAAATGGTTTTGTGTCATCAAAGAATTTTATTTCTTTATCGCGATAAATTGAAATTTTCATACCATTATGATATTTTTTGTTTCCGTCGGCAGCCATTTTTTTAAGATTAAAAGGTTTCGTTTTATATCCAACCAGATAAAAGCATTCAGATAACATCAAAGCAAACGCAGTAGGTTATTCAATTTCATAAAAAAACGGAATGAAAATGTATTGATTTCCTTTAATGAGTCAGAGAACTCTTTCAAGAGATTATTTATTGTGGTTAATATACCTGTGCATATTTGTTTTTTACAAGTAATTTAAAGAAGATGAATTGGTGCTAAAGCAGTATATTGCTCTAGTTAAGTACCTACTTAATTCAAAGAACGGACTTGGATATGAATTCAGTTTTTTAACCTATTATCACAAGCTTCTTCTTCTTCTTGTTCTAGTACTGGTTACTGTTTATTCTCGGATTCACGCCTGGGACGCGGATGTCCAGCTGTCCTTCCATCTCTTTGGCGGTCGTCCAGGGGGTCTGCTGGGTGACGGTATCTCGTCTGCCGCTATTTTCACCACTCTCACTGAATCCGCTCTTTCAACGTGATCTCTCCAGTAACATCTTCTGTTTCTACCCCATCGCACGGCATCCTCGGCATCGCAGATCCTCCGAATTTCGGAGTTTCGTATTCTGTCTCGGATGGTTAAACCTGCGATGGGGCGGAGAGTTTTCATCTCGGTGGTTCGCAAGAGACTCTTTGTTCTCGTGGTGTCGGCTCTGGTTTCAATGCCGTATGTCATTATTGGCCTTACGCAGGCCTTATATATATCTTCATTTTGCTTTCTTTAAACATGTGGTGGTTTCTCCATACAATAGTTCGCAAGCACTCCGCTACAACGGCAGCCTTATCACAAGCATTGATACTAAATACGTATATATTAAACATTTAATTTAAAAGGTTATTTATTAGTTTTCCGCCGCTGGTTACTTGTTATTTTGGGATACGTTTGATTTCAATAAACCTTTATAGTATAAGATAATATCAACTGCAATTTTCACCTCTAAAGAGGATGCGCACTGGTAAATGCAACCGCTTCCAGATGCTAGACTTACTTTTTTCATACCTATATTCAAGAAAGAAAATATCAAAAATCTAGCCATACAAAACGATTAATCGAAAATATTGCTCTTTCGTAATATAATGAATCGTCATATTATTACTTAATAAGTAGCTATAAATTGAATAGATCGTTTTTTTCAGATAAGGTAATATGATGAGGTGCCTTGCGCGAAACGCGTTGTTAATCAAATATAACCAACGTAAAAAAAATAATATTTAAATATTTGATTCGATTATTTTAACAAAAAAAGATCTGAAAATATTATTTGAATTCAATTGATTAAAAAATATCAACAAAAGAAAAATCTACTTGAAGATAAAGAACCTTTCTTGATATGAATATTCGAGTCATTGAATTATGTATATATTAGACTTACGTATGTCAGAGAGTGAGTAAAGAAAAGATGAATTATTATATATGGGTGTAGATGTGAATATATAGGTACTAGCTTTTATGTCCCGCCGTTGGCCAAGAATGTAAATTAGTGAAGGAATAAGCAATCGTTTATATAATATTGTCACAAAAAGTATTTGCTAATTCGTAGTATGAAAAGTAGTTTGAAATTTAATTGAGTTTAAGCGATGTAAAATGTTCAAGTGATGGTCACAACCCATTTGTTTTCATATATAAGTACATAGGTATATACAATTTCTGCACGCATGGACTATGGTAAATGGTTTTAAATATGACTGATTATAAAGAGACAACGTTGTAAAGAGTTTGGATTTGGCCACAACCCCTATTTTTATATATTGTCATCGAACGCAAATGTGTTTTAAATATTTAGTAATTTTGGATGATGGGAAATGGCTTAAAAATTAAATAAACAAAAGTACTGAAAAGATTCTAGTGTTGGTCACATCCCATTCGTTTTTATATTTTTCGTCAAGTGTGCATACCTATAGATTATTATATTTTTGCACAATAAAACTGATCTACATTACAGAAGAAGACTTAAATAGTTTTTAATTTGAATATAAACGTTGTGAAGAGTCCAGTAATGGCCACAACCCCGATTTTTTATTATATTGTCATCAAAATCAAATGTGTAGTTATTGAAAATTAAGCAATATATGATGATATAATAAATGGTGTAAATTTCGATTGACAAAAAGTATTGCGACAATTCTAGTGATGGTCACATCCCATTCGTTTTATGTATTTTCGTCAAGTGTGCATGTTGTTTATAATATGTCTATACAATAGACTATAAGACTTAAAACTAACCCAAAAGACTAAATGAAAAAAAAAAAGTATAAGACTATAACAAATAGTTTGTAATAAAAACTGACCCAATAGTCTACATAAAAGATGCAATAGAAGAATTACACAATAGTAAATGTATTATATAAAAAACTGACCAAATGGTCTTCATAAAAGAAGAAGAAGATGAATTGAACTATAGGAAATATTTTATATAAAATTCACCCAACGTCTACATTAAATAAGAAAACGAAGAATTAGACTAAAGGAAATAGTTTGCATAAAAACTAACCAAAAGATCTACAAAAAATAAGAAAAAGAAGAATTAGACTATAGAAAGTAGTTACTATAAAAACTGACCCAAAGGTCTACATATTAGAAGAATAAATATACTTCAGGAAATAGATCGTATAAAAACTAACGCAAAGGTCAACATAAAAGAAGACGAAGAAGAATTAGACTAAAGGAAAAGTTTGTATAAAAACTCTCCCTTGGTCTACGTAAAAGAGGAAAATATTAGACTATAGGAAGTTAGTTTATACAAAATTCAACAAAGGTCTACATAAAATTTGAAAAAGAAGAATTACGTTTAAAGAAATAGTTGGTATCAAAACTGGCCCAGAGGTCTACATAAAATAAGAAGAAAAAGAATTAGATAATAGGAATAAGTTTGTATAAAAACTCACCCAAAGGGTTACATAAAAGAAGAGGAAGAAGATGAATTAGACTATAGGAAATAGTTTGTATAAAAACTCACCCAACGTCTACATAAATTAAGAAAAAGAAAAATTAGACTATAGGAAATAGTTTATTTATGAACTGTCCCAAATGACTTCACAAAAGAAGAGGAAGAAGAATTAAACTCCAAGAAATAGTTTGTATAAAAAATCACCCAAAGGTCTACTTAAATAAAAGAAGAATTTCACTATAGGAAATAGTTTGTAGATTGAATGACATGTGTATTGTAGTTAACCTATGATAGTTTAATAATTTTCCTATACGAAATTAGTATATTGTTGGTTTTTAAGTAGTATTAGGTATGTAGGTACCTACCTACAATGATGTTCTAAATTAATTCGCATTCGATTTATAATAAATTTTATTTGAATATCAGAATGTGTCCTTTACCATAGAAACCATAGAACATGTAAAAAATATCAAATGGTTTGTAGACATTTTTTGAATAATATGTAGGTACCTACATTGGTTTGTTCGATGCCATAAAAATGAAAATTGTCCGAAATATCAAATATTATATACAAATTATGCAATTTTATTATGCCTATATCTTTACTAATAATTAACAGTTATATTAATTAACAATTTTATTATGCCTATATCTTTACTAATAATAATTTTATTATGCCTATATCTTTACTAATAATTAATACTCCCCCTTCATAGGTAAAACGACCAAATACACGAAGAAGAAGAAGAATAAAAAAAAAGTTTAAATCCAAAAACCATCCTGGGCATACGCTCGACAATTCACCAAAGTTTCATTATAATCGGACAAACGGTTGATAAATAAATAAATAAAATAATTTTCCTATAGGAAATCAGTATAGGTATATTATTGTTGATTTGTAAGTAAATAGTATTAGGTAGGTACCTACCTACAACAACCTTCTAAATAAATTCGATTCCTAACAAATTTTATTTGAATATCACATTCTTTCTGTAGCCATGGAAACGATTCGAACACGTAAGTAATATCGAATGGTTCGGATACATTTTTTGAATATGTAGGTACCTACATTGGTTTGTTCGATGCCATAAAAATGAAAATTGTCAGAAAAATCAAATATTATTTACAAATTATGCAATTTTATTATGCCTATATCTTTACTAATAAATAACACATTTTTACAATGTATGTCTTAAAACTTGCCGTAATGTCTTGTGTTTCATTTTATTATTTCATAATTACATTTATTTCAAAGGTTTATTATTTTCAAGAACATATTCATTCGGTGGGAAAATGAAATATTGTATGAAAAGATATTAAAATGGCGGCGTTTATGTACAAAAGGCTTACTTTAAAAATAAGTTAAACATTATAATTATACCAAATATTCACCATGTTTTTCACTTAAACGCTAAGTTATACTTCAAAATATATTTTTTTTGTGTAAATACCTACTTCTAACTTTTAAACTAACAGATATTTGCGTGCAAAATGTACACTTTTTTGACAGATATGACTTGGAAAATTTTGTATGAAAAAAATAATTATTTAAATATTTTTAAAATTCAGCATTTTTATCGCATTCTTTTTAGCGTGACACTGCATCAGGTATACTGGTACATGTTCGCACTTAAATTAGATTTTTAGATGCTCTTGGTTTTTCAGAAGGCGTGAGACAAACACACACACACACACATACACACACACATACACTAACATTTTGATTGCTTTATTACTTTAGACTAGCTTTTATGTCCCGCCGTTGGCCAAGAATGTAAAATTGTGAAGGAAAAAGCAATCGTTTTTATAATATTGTCACCCAATTATTTTGCAAAATCGGACTATGAAAAGTGGTTTGAAATATGATTGAATTTGATTGTAAAATGTTCAAGTGATGGCCACAACCCATTATTTTTTATATATTGCTATAAAGTGTGAATGAAGTATAATATACAATTTCTTCACTATTCGAAATGGTTTTAAATATGACTGTTTATCAACATTGTAAAGAGATTGGTTTGGCCACAACCCCCATTTTTAAATATTATCATCGAAAACAAATTGTAATATGTACTTACCTATTGAATATTTAGTAATTTTGGATGTTGGGATGTGGTTAAAATTTGATTAAACAAATGTACTGAAAAGATCCAGTGTTGGTCACATCCCATTCGTTTTATATTTTTTCATCAAGTGTGCATTATATTTTTGCACAATTAGACTGATGAACTTAAAATTGACACAAAAGTCTACATTAACGAAGAAGAAGAAGACTTAAACTATGGCAAATAATTTGAATATAAACGTTGTGAAGAATTCAGTAATGGCCACAGCTCCCTTTCTTTAAATATTGTCAACGAAATCAAATATATTATGTAGGTGTTAAAAATTATTTAAAATAGGATGATATAAATGGTTTAAATTTGATTAAACAAAAGTATTGAAAAGATTCTAGTGCAGGTTACATCTTCACATCCCACATCCCATTCGTTTTTACATATGTATTTTCATCAAGTGTGCATATCGTTAATAATATTTCTGCTCAATAGACTATTAGACTTAAAACGAACCCAAAAGTCTAAATAAAAAAGAGAAGAATAAGTATAAGACTATAAGAAATAGTTTGTTTAAAAAATCCCAATGGTCTACATAAAATAAGAAAAAATACATAAAAAAAAGAATTAGACTATTGGAAATAGATTGTATAAAAACTGAGCAAAAGGTCTTCATAAAAGAAGAAGAAGATTAATCTATAGGAAATAGTTTGTATTAAAACTGTCCTTAAAGGTCTACATAAAATTAAGAAGAAAAATAATTAGACTCCAGGAGCCGTCGCTTCAGACCCTTCAGTACCTCCCGTCCCATCAGGCCCTTCAGTACATCCCGTCCCTTCAATCCCTCATCACGTCCCTTCCCATCAGGCCCTTCAGTACCTCCCGTCCCTTCAGGCCCTTTAATACCTCCCGTCCCTTCAGGCCCTTTAGTGCCTCCCTTCCCTTCAATTACATCCCGTCCCTTCATTCGGGTAAGAAAAGTTTAAATCCAGAAACCATCCTGGAAGAACCGCGAAGAGATGTAAGCACCGTCTTCTTTTCCCAGGATACTCCACCTTTATAGGTAAAATGACCAAATACACGATGAAGAAGAAGAAGAAAAAATTTTAAATCCAGAAACCGTCCTGGAAGACCTGCGAAGAGATGGAGGGACAGTCGGACCTTCTTTTCCCAGGATATTCCGCTTTCATTGGTAAAATGACCAAATACAAGAAGAAGAAGAAGAATAAGAAAAAAGTTTAAATCCAGAAACCACCTCGGGCACACGCTCGACAATTCGCCAAAGTTTCATTGTAATCGGACATACGGTTTAGGAGCACATCGCTTGCATACATTCATACATTCATAAATAAATAAATAAAATAATTTTCCGATAGGAAATCAGTATATTGTTGATTTGTAAGTAAATAATAATAGGTAGGTACCTACCTACAACAATGTTCTAAATAAATTCGATTCATAACAAATTTTATTTGAATATCAGAATCTTTCCGTTACCATAGTAACCATTCCAATACGTAAAAAATATCAAATGGTTTGAGACATTTTTTGAATATGTAGGTACCTACATACATTGGTTTGTTCGATGCCATAAAAATGAAAATTGTCAGAAAAATCAAATATTATTTACAAATTATGCAATTTTATTATGCCTATATCTTTACTAATAATAAACACATTTTTACAATATATGTCTTAAAACTTGCTGTAATGTCTTGTGTTTCATTTTATTATTTCATAATTACATTTAATTCAAAGGTTTATTATTTTCAAGAACATATTCATTCGGTAGGAAAATGAAATATTGTATGAAAAGATATTAAAATGGCGGCGTTCATGTACAAAACGCTTACATTAAAAATAAGTTAAACATTATAATTATACAAAATATTCACCATGTTTTTCACTCAAACGCTAAGTTATACTTGAAAATATATTTTTTTCGTGTAAATACGTACTTCTAACTTTTAAACTAACAGATATTTGCGTGCAAAATGTATACTTTTTTGACAGATACGACTTGGAAAATTTTGTATGAAAAAAATAATTATTGAAATATTTTTAAAATTCAGCATTTTTATCGCATTATTTTTAGCGTGACACTGCATCAGGTATACAGGTACACGTTCGCACATAAATTAGATTTTTAGATGCTCTTGGTTTTTCAGAAGGCGTGAGACAAACACACACACACACACACACACATACACACACACAAACACTAACATTTTGATTGCTTTATTACTTTTTCCGATAGGAAATCAGTATATTGTTGATTTGTAAGTAAATAATAATAGGTAGGTACCTACCTACAACAATGTTCTAAATAAATTCGATTCATAACAAATTTTATTTGAATATCAGAATCTTTCCGTTACCATAGTAACCATTCCAATACGTAAAAAATATCAAATGGTTTGAGACATTTTTTGAATATGTAGGTACCTACATACATTGGTTTGTTCGATGCCATAAAAATGAAAATTGTCAGAAAAATCAAATATTATTTACAAATTATGCAATTTTATTATGCCTATATCTTTACTAATAATAAACACATTTTTACAATATATGTCTTAAAACTTGCTGTAATGTCTTGTGTTTCATTTTATTATTTCATAATTACATTTAATTCAAAGGTTTATTATTTTCAAGAACATATTCATTCGGTAGGAAAATGAAATATTGTATGAAAAGATATTAAAATGGCGGCGTTCATGTACAAAACGCTTACATTAAAAATAAGTTAAACATTATAATTATACAAAATATTCACCATGTTTTTCACTCAAACGCTAAGTTATACTTGAAAATATATTTTTTTCGTGTAAATACGTACTTCTAACTTTTAAACTAACAGATATTTGCGTGCAAAATGTATACTTTTTTGACAGATACGACTTGGAAAATTTTGTATGAAAAAAATAATTATTGAAATATTTTTAAAATTCAGCATTTTTATCGCATTATTTTTAGCGTGACACTGCATCAGGTATACAGGTACACGTTCGCACATAAATTAGATTTTTAGATGCTCTTGGTTTTTCAGAAGGCGTGAGACAAACACACACACACACACACACATACACACACACAAACACTAACATTTTGATTGCTTTATTACTTTAGATATAGGGGTGTCAGATCAAGTGGCAATATGCATCTCCAAACCTCCCCTTGAAAACAACGCCAGCACACTTACACTCGAGTGCTTCACCTACCCATTTTGAATGAAAAACTTTCATTGTGAATTCCTTATTTATGTCAAACATTATTCTTTTCTGTCACATTATGCACATCCCTGACACCTATATTATTTACACATTCAGAAATCTTCATATTACATTTTACATTTTTCAATCTTGAATAAAATAAAAAAAATATGAATAAAAGGACATATTTAAAAAAAAATAGAATAAAATAAAAATAAATGAAAATAATAAGCGAAAATATTTGAAAATAAATAAGAAAGTGAAGACCAATACCTGAATAATGATGGATTTAGTAAATTGAAACTCTTACTCGTAAATGTAAATATGTACAGTATTACAATTCACTATTTATTTGTATATTTTGCATGTGTATCAATTTTACTTTCCAAAGGAAAAATAGATTTAAAAATGAAATCGATTTTCAATAGTAGTGTATGTCTCACCATTTACAGATTTTATTTTTGTTATCAATTTGAATGATTATTTCCGTTAAAAAAATACAATAGGTAAATACGTATTTTTAATACCGCTCACGTAAAAATGTGTTTTTTTTTCTTCTTCTATTTATTATCTGATCTTAACTGCCTTCTTTTACCATTCAACCCTTTTCATAGAAATAAGTCTTCAAATAACGTGTCAGATAGACGTACCTCTTATCACGTGAGTGTTGTGAATGGGAATGCTAAGAGGTATTTGGTTTTAACATCTTACTTTATCTTCAAAAAGATTTTCTTTAACCTGAAATGCCTTTTTACAGCATTTTGGCTAGAGCGATTCGAATGTACTTAAAAATATTTTTTATGTGAAAATAACAATGTAAGTCGCAGTATGTACAGTAGATTCCCGTGTAAAAATATTTTTTTTAATAAAATAAATAAAAATTCAGAAATAAATACAATGAGTTGGAAAAAATTGGGGAGATAATTCCTAATTTGTATTTTGTTTTAATTAAAGAGAGTCATAAAAATCTATCATGGGAAAAAACCGATTGATGATATTATAAAAACGAGAAAATTATTTCAAGGCCAGCAAAACTCGCTGTGCACAACGCTATTGTCGTTCCAACCATAATGTATGCAAGTGAGACATGGGCATGGCAGAAGACGCATGAAAGTAAAATTAACGCTGTGGAAATGAGGTCCCTAAGACGAATGTGTGGTAAAACAATTTATGATAGGATAAGGAATCAAGATATCAGAAGAGAATGTAAGATTGAAAGGGATATTTTGAGTAGAATGAAGATAAATGCTTTGCGATGGTTCGGACATGTAGAGAGAATGAACGATGAACGACTGACAAAGAAAGTATACAAGACTGAAAAGGACCCATATAGCCAATTCCAGTCGCCGTGTCGACACGTGTCGACACAGTTTGTGTCGAAACATTGTATTCTAGTAACATATTTCAGTCGCCGTGTGCACACTGTGTCGTAACGGCGACTAGAAATGGGGAGGAGTGGACACAGTAACATTCGGTCACAATGTTCCGACGCCGTGTGGTAACATTGTTACCAGTTTGCGACCGCATTTAGTTCATCATTCGCTCACTTGCTTTCAACTCGTTTGACATTTATGCGAGAATGATAGATAAAAAAAACAATACAACACCGCCATTAAAGTTTGTCAAGTGTTTATTTTGAATATTGCTAAATATGACTTTATAAGGCTACATTTTTAATGGGAAAAGAAATTCATTGTGTAATTTGTTAAAATAGGTTGAAATTGTCCAACGGGACACCATGTAATCGTTATTTAAACAATAATAGCGAAATATTTATTATATTTTCACTAAAAAAATCAGGCATTTAGAAAGCTCTGAAGCTTTTGTTTCAATAAATAATAAATTATAATACTAAAAATTAGTTATATAATCAACAAAAAGCATAAAATTGTGGTGAATAATAAAACAAAATTATATTTGACATATAGCATAATGTAGTCGCAATCTAGTCACAAAGTTACCACACAAAGTCGACATGTGTCGACATGTTTCCAGAAGTAGTAACAAAGTTACCGAATTTACAAAATGGCTTCACGTCCTTTTTGCTACCAGTTATTCTCAAAGTTTTAGAAACTTCACAACATTATTTATTTATTTGTTTAATAATACGCTAACAAAAGCATTTACAAACAAAAATATAGCAAAAAATATTATGAACGATTTTTTTAGACGAAGAAAGAATAAACAAAAATAAATAAAGAATACACAAGAATCATTCAAATAGGTTTATTTTGGATGCATGAACATAATATATGAAAAAAACGTAATAACCCAATCAAAAAATGCACACCTACCTAAAATGGAGTATTATTGATTTTTAGAAGGATGATTATAGAACTATTATTGGGATTACAAATCCAGATTTGCAAATTTCAAAAATATGTGCAAATTGGCTGTCAAAAAACTGTTTTTTTTCGTTCTTTTTAAACAATATCACTATTACTTTTTTTTAATAAGAATTGATTTTTTTATATAAATGAACCCTTTTTTATAACATTTAAAATATTTAAGATTTCTTCAATCTTTCAAATTGGATTATGGCTAAATGACACGTCCTATAGAAAAATTAAAACTACTTTTCGTACAAAACGAGGACTAATATCAAACTTATTTCATGCTAGGTAATAAGTTAGTAGCGAAATAAGTTAGTAGAAACATTTTTTTAAACTACTAACAAAATTTTATTACTAACTACATACAAAATTTATTTAAATTTTTCGCGAATAACGCGAATTTTGACGTTTTTGGAAAATATCACCGATTTTTTGTCATTTTTACCGTCATTTTCGCAAAAAATAACAAATTGTTTTGATTATTTACAGTTGAGACATTTCTAGTAATTTTATTTGTTGTTTTACGTTGTGTTTGGAGTATTTTTAAATAAAATAATGTCGATTCAGAAAGATTTTTATCTTCATACAATACTGTTTTGTATGAGAAAACAATTTGGCTGCAATGTATATTTTCAATTTTGAAACAATTTAAATTTGATGCAAAAAATTGTTATTTAAGGTGATAAAGTTCTATTTGTTTGTAATTTTTCAAACAATTTTAATTTTAATTATATAAATTATTTAAGCAAATAAAATTATAATTAAATTATATAAATTATCTTTTATAATGCAAACAGAACTTGCAATTCTAAATTTGAAACAATTCTAAA
Organism: Molanna angustata; assembly: GCA_963576475.1. Classification (NCBI taxonomy): domain Eukaryota; kingdom Metazoa; phylum Arthropoda; class Insecta; order Trichoptera; family Molannidae; genus Molanna; species Molanna angustata. Next base: position 16,148,833 of record OY754967.1, on the reverse strand, counting down.
CATCACTTTTCTTAAAAAATAACACCGCTTTCACAAAAAATAACACCGACTTCTTAAAAATAACACCCCTTTCTTAAAAAATAACACCGCTTTTCTATAAAAATAACACCGCTTTTCAAAAAAAAAAACCACCGATAAATTCAGGTCTCTAGTCATGACTCATGCTCATAGCACATCGACTAGTGTGCACGCTGCACGCTCCAGTGCTGTGTTGTTACGAATCAGAATCGCTAGTATTTTTTCTATCTATAATAATAATACGATACGCCATCTTTTTTGGTTTGTCCGAACAAACAATTAAAAGTAAAACAATTTTACCTCAAATAATGTTCGCGTTCAAAAATATTCATTATTAATTTAATAATGATACAGATATGGCTGACAATTTAGGCAGCGAGAACTTAACGCCACATTTTTCTATAACGATTGTCATTACAGTGATTTTAAAAATAGAGGAATTTGGGCAATTTTTTTTTAATTAGAGGCACTTGGGATTTTAAAAATAGAGGCGCGAAACGGCCCAATTAAAAGCCGCGGAGCGGCAAAAAGGCCTGGGCCGCGGGAGCAGAAGGGGCGAAGCCCCTAGTATAATATACAATTCAGTTGTTTTTACATTGCGAACATATGAACACTCCGAGAGCTACGACTAAATGATTAATAATAATATATTTATTTTCTTTACAAAAAGACCTAAAGGAAAACAAATAGGTATCTCTGATTATAAATAATTAAAAAAAAAAATACAGATGTAATAATAAAGTATGAAAATATAATGATGTAGGTATTCGAGGTATCATGTTAAGTGTTCAAAAAAAATTCTATTTGTCAAACTAAGTAGGAAAAATTCCTGTTTAGGTAGACAATCAATACACATTACTATTTATTCACATCAGATAAATACGAATACGGCTTTAGATGAACTAATTAAACATAGTTAATATAAAACATAGTTAATATATTATAAACTAAGAGCACATTTCGCTCATATATTTGGAAATGAAATATTTAAATAGGTAAATAAAAATATTTACTTGGAGTTAGGTTTTATAAATTAATTAACTTTTTCACTTTTCTGTAGAAAGTCGATGACTGACGGAATCGTTTTGGTTGTTTGCTCATAATGAATGCAATTTTGATGACAATACGTGGCACTCTATCGAAACAGTTTGAGAAGTTATGACATTTTCTTTACATTTAGCATTGTAATGATCGCGACTAGAAGTGTGGTAACAGTGTGGTAACGTTACCACACATTGTGTGTAGATTTAAATATTCTGGTAACAATGTTTCCACACTGTTACCACACGTTACTACACTTTTTCCCAAAGTGTACACTAGTCGCAAACTAGTCGCAAACTAGTCGCAAAGTGTATAGAATGAAAGTCTACACAATGTGTACACTTTGTGTCGACACGGTGTCGACACAAAGTCCACACTTTGTTACCGAATTTTTTCGGTCACAAAGTGTGGTAACTGTTACCACACTTTCAGACACTGCGACTACTTGTGACTACTTTGGAAATTTTGTGACCGAAAATGGCTATATGGGGAGTGGAATGAGATGTAAGGGTCGACCGAGAAAGAGCTGGCATGATCATATAAATGGGATTTTGAAAGAGGGGAACATACGAAGTCACAACAATAGGAGAGCATGTATGACGCGATGTATGAATGTAAATGAGGCAAAACAGGTATGTCAAGATAGAAGAGTCTGGCGTTCGGTTCTCTCTGCCTACCCCAAATAGGGAAACGGCGTGATGGTATGTATGTATAAAAACGAGTGGCCAACACTAAACTCTCCACACCATAGTATACGTTCATTTTTTCTTCTTAAAAGGTTGACAATCTCTAAATGCATTTTTATGAAGTACATTTCTATTAGATTCTTAAACATATATAAGATTCCCAGAGAACAAAAGTTTTCATAATACACCATACACACAAAAACATTGTCACGAAACTCATAGTAAGTATTTACTACATGATACCTGTTAAAAAAAATTAAGTAAAATTACATTACAGCAAGATGAGCATGTATGAGACAGTGTATCAATGTTGATGAGGCGATGTATGTGTCAAGAAAGAAGAATGCGGTGTTCGGTTCTCACTGCCTACCCCTTGAGGAAGATAGAAGTGGAAAGTAAAAAAATACACTTGTCTATAGAGACACATATAATATCATTTCACATTGATATGGCAAACCATAGATTTTTGTCCTTTCAATTTTGACAATCCTTGAATGCATTTTGATGAGCGTATTTTTGTTGTATCAAAATGTTAAACAGTATAAAAATACCTCGATTTTCCAGACCGTGAGAGCATTTTGAAAATTCGGACAGATGAAATCATAGAGAAGAAATTAACGGATATCTATGGAAAACTAATTAGCTCTAGATCTATGCACTTTACACATATGATGTTAATATGAAGTCAATCGGACTTATAGTTTGGGCTGTAGAGAGGACACAAAAAGCATAAAAGAATACGCTTAAAAATTGTGAAATCATGACTTTACTACTATTCCATAGTGTGGAGAGTAAAAATGGTCTAATGATTTGATAAATGTAATTTAAAAATGTAATTGTTTAAATTGTTTTATATAGTTCTTAAATTACACAATACACATATAGTATAAAACATATGTTTTTGCCAATTATAAGGGTATTTTTTATGTAGATATTATACATAGGTAGGTACACATTTTACAGATTATTCAAACGTTGTTAGTGCAACAAATAAAAAATAAAATATTGAAAATACGATAGCAAAATGGGTTATTAGAGAATCGGTATAAAAAAAAATATTTTACTTCAACATGTCAATGTATAAAAAGGGATTTCAATTTGTCGATTTATTCATGGTGAAAATGAGGCAACTAGTAAACATGGTGGTTACAAGCGAATAAAAAATGTGGTCACGTACAAAGTGTAATGCGAAGATGCCAAAAGCAGGTTGATTTATGTGCAATTAACTTTTCAGATTTTGTGCTATACAACGTTTATGAAAACGTTTCTTTTTATTTTGTTTATTTATGGTCGTCGTCCGATATGGTATTTAGTTTTAGCCGAGCAATAAATTTACCATTTGTCTCCGTTTTTTGTACAATTTGGACTAAGTCCGCATACACAAAGAGGATAAACTGAATTGATTTGTTTACTTTATGTCATGAATTTTAATATAAAGAGGAAGTAAAATTCAATTACATACTAGAGCTAGAAGTAAAGTATGTGTAGTGTATGTATGTGTGTTATTGATAAGTATGTAATTGATAGTGTACTAAGTCCTGTGCCGAGATGTTCATTTGAACAGTTGTGTGAAATAAATAGTAGGTACATTATTATAATATTTAAGACATTTTTTATTTAGTACCTACATACTATTCATTGAATAAAGAATAAATCATGAGAGCTGATCTGGTGGGCAAGCCAGGTCAAACGGTGAAAACAAAACCCTCGTGATTACCCATAACATATCAAAGAACTTCATATGATAATTAATATCCATGATATGGCTAGTCAAGGGTTATTATTTCGTTTGAATTGGATAAATGTAATTAACGAAATGAGATAAAAAAAATGAACAAACATACTAAAATATTTAACTTCACGTTGACTTCAAGTTCTTCACGTTGTTTTGTGTAAGAGACTTCACGTTGCTCGGGTTGGTTGGAAGAAATTGCCTTATGGCAATAAACCTGCCTTTGTACACATGTACATAAATTATATAAATAAATAAATAAAATATTTTTCCACACAATTTGATTACAGTGACCGACCGTTTTCGCCTAGGTAACTCGGCATTATTAAGGTCAAAAATGAAACTGACTCCTATCCTACACTACAACATTAACAGCGTTGCCACCTGTGTGGGAGGAGTTGCAGTGATTTTACAATGTTGCCAAATATGTTGGTGAGTCAAAGGGTCGTATTACGGGAGTTATTTGAGAAAAATATAAGAAAAACTGAAGGTTTTGTAAGCAGTATTCTCGCAGTTACCTTTTTCTTCCATTTTTCTCAAATAACTCCCGCAATGCGACCCTGAGTTTGTACAAGTGGGGATATTTTAACACAGAAATATTGTAGAACAATAATTTATTTTTTTTCATGCATCTTCGAGATACATTTGATTTGTTAGGAAATAAATCCCATGTTCTAATGGACATGTCTTAAACAAGGAATTATTTTTATTTTTACTCTTTACACTTGTTTTTTTTTATTTTCTATGTGCGACCGACACCCGCTTCACTGGGAACATACCCGTGTCGGAGCGAGTATCAAAATGACATTTATTGATTAGATTGTCACATAACAATTGTACCTTAAAAATAACTCATAAAATTCCTAATAAATTTCAATTTGCAAGTTATCATCAGTAATAATACAAAAACACAACAATTGTCACTATGTCACAGGCATGTCCATAGATAAATGGGTCTCTTCATTTCCGGTCCGCTTTATTTTAATTCATGCTAATCTAACTATCAGTGGAGACGAAGTAGGTTTCCTTGCCCACACGTCACATGTGGTAAACAAGATTTTCAGATTATTTTAATAAACTGTTAGATTTTCTCACATAATTTGTTTTCGCCGTGTGCTCACCCCGAAGTAATTATTATTAATCTGTCTTCATAATAAACCAATTTCATTAGCAGTAAGTGTCTCGGATGCTTTTAATGTTGAGCGTTAAGAGTATTTTGTGATCTCCCGACATGTTATATGAAAACAGCTTTTTGCGGGAGATGGTATAAACTAATGGTTGGTCTCTCTTACTCTGCACGTGATCTATGGACTAAATTCCTAGAGGCTTAAGTGTCCTTGACACCGTCAGAGACATATTTCAACGTATGACGACATTTTGTCAACATATTTTTTTTATATATTATACCTACTCTTTGAATTCTGACATACACAGCTGTGGTTAACTTTCATGTCTCGACACTGAGGGGGAACGAGTCACATTTCGTAGTCAACTACATAAGAGGTAAATATATACATACCTTTTTCAATTAAAATAAAGTATGAATTGAATAAATAATCAAATGTGTAGACTTCTAATTTGTGGAAATGTATTATTTAAAATAATAAATAAAACACACAAGGCACATTGGTAAATTTCACTGTTTAACTGTGATAAAAAAAAATAAATAGAGCATTTTAACAAAGTACCTAATGTGTTTACTTAAATATTGTGAATTAAATTTACTTAGCTTAAATGTACATTCACAATTATTCGATTGATAATTTATAAATGTTTTTTTTAAGAATCTATCTAAACGAAGATAATAAAAATTATGGATATACAATATAAAAGATATTTAAGACTTGAACCAAAAACAAAAGAATTCATCATGTGGAAATAATTACTTTTTTATAAAGCTAATAATATAAACATAAGTTAAGGTCAGATTTATAATCTTGTCTTAAAAATTAACCCCAACGATTACAAAGCTTTCTTTTAGCCGTATTTTCATTGTTTTTTTAATGTATTTTTTAAAATTATTTATTAATATTTAAATTTACATTTGGTTAAACAGTTTATCATTGCAAGCTCCTCTCGTATACTGCAATTAAATAATTATTCAACCATCAATTTATATCTACATCTATACAAAACATTAAAATTAAACCATTTTTCGGTGAAAATAAATTAAATCATAAACAGAGCAATTAATATTACGTAAATCGAAGAGAAAAAAATATTAAATCAATTCGAAAAATTTAAAATAAAGAAAATCAAAAAAACAAGGTAAATCAGAACAAGTTTAATTCATCAACCAAGATATCTTTAATCAATAATGATTTTCATAAATCGATGATTGCGAAAGTGCGCGAGTTGATCATCACTCATATGATAATATTTACTGTTTTTTTCAAGCTTCTGAATTTTGGTTAACCGTAAACACCTGTAAAAAACAACATACAAATTTTAGATTAATTTTTTTCCATTCGGTTTGGCATTGTGAAGTATTCATCGTTGTCACATAACACTCAAATATGGGTCATTTTTTATCGATATAGGCACATACATACATACCATCACGCGTATTAATTTAAAAGTCTTTTCTTTCTTTCAAAAATATTCGTATCTTTGTGCCAAATTACTTTTCTATCAGTTACATAAATAGTATTTATTAGTAACTTTTATTTATTTATTTGGGACAAAAATAGCATTATTAACTAATATGAACAATAAGTACCTAATTAATCAAGGCCAAAAAAACTGTCCACACAAAGTACGTATTTACAGTTGATTTTGAAAAAAGATTAATATTATATACTAAAAGTTAAAAAAATATGAGTTAAAAAAAAATATGACAAAAGCAACAAGGATAATGACGGAGATGGGGGAGGAACTGTAGGAATAGAAATAAAAAATTGGAGAAATGTGAGAGGTAGAGCAACTGATGGTATGTCACAACACCTTTCGTCATGATCTTTTCTTCTAGTACTTCTTTTTAAAATCTTTCCGAGTATTTAAATTATCGCGGTGAGTAAATATTTTTTAAAGCATGAATATGTATGTCCTTGAAACAAGAAGGTATACATACATCATCAAACATTCCCTTCATTAAGCATAAATGCTTGTACTATAGTTGAAAGAAATCGTTCGTGTCAGAATTCGAACTTGCGACCACTGGATTTCTAACTCAGCGCTCTACCACCATCCATATCTGTGCTGAAATTATTTTTGATATAAACAATATCATTGAAATTACTATTTGTTCTTAAGTCATTATGTTGGTACATTTTTTTAATAGATTTATAAGCTAATTCAATTTTATAGTTTTTTTTCATATTCAATGTTCATGTATTTATTCAATGTTCATGTACTCGCAAATTTTAAAGTCGACAGATTATAATTTATTATTTTTTTTTTATTTATTTATTGTTAATACACAAACATTTTTACATATTTAGGTTAAGTCATTAATGCCCCACTTGGCAAGACCTGTTCTGGGGCTGTTACTTTTACACAATAGGGTATACAAATTATTTAAACACAGAGGATACATAATATATACGGTGCACTAATGTTATATTCAAGTAGTTTAAAAAAAAGAGATTTCACAAGAATAAGAAGTAAAGTTTTAGATTGAATAAAAGAAATGAAATATAGGAAATAAAAGTCTTACTATTTGATTTCAAAATATGTGTTAGAAAGGGTTAATGTAATTTTTCAGTTCAGTAATTATCTGTATTATTTAGTAAGATTTTCCACAGATTTCTAGTACTGTGATACATGTTAATATCTTGATAATGAGACCCTCGTGCAAACCGATATTATTCCGAGACTTGTACATATGTGTGAAATTTGAATAGTTTGATGGTCAAAGCTGACCTTAAATGTTGGGAATAAACGGTGTTAAGTTGGTATTTATACGATCATATTAAGTGTATCTACAACATGATATGGGCGATGTTAACTCCTAGCACACACAACATTCCGGTCTATAACGGGACGTCCATTAGGAGAAGTTGAGCGCAAATGAGCGTCACATCCTACGAATTTCAGGCGCTATTTTATCGCACGTTTTTCTATTTAACGCTTCGTGAAGTTGCGCCTGACCAGAGGCGAGATAAGAATTTATTCGATAGAAAATAAATATATACTTATCGTTAGCAGCGCGTTTATAATCCTCAACTGAAAAACCTAGCTTTGAATAAACCAAGGAATACTCCTTGTAAAAAAATATGTTTAGAAAAATCATAAGATTTAGAAATTTTTAATTTTTAATAAAAAGAAATCAATTGATTTGTCTAGGAAAAAACTTTTAGTTTTAGATAACGAGTTTTGGAAAGTACCTTGTTTAACAGTTATTTTGTAAATTATTTTTGAGTTGTTAATTTATAATTTATTGAATGCATGTATTAAATTATTTAAATAACCTACATTATTTTCTCTTTATATACCAAATATTATACCTACTATTGTCATAAACTGCCTCACTATGTAAAAACCTGCTCTGAGACAGTAGGTCTTCTTAGTTTGCACTTTTGATTGGTAGTTATGTGGTTAGTTTATTTTTTATGTAATCTCTGCCCTTTTGTTTTATCCAAATTTTGATGTGTTGTCTCGTTGAAATTTTTTCAAGTAACTATTTGTCTAAGTGTTGTAGGTAGTGAGCCTGGTCGGTCTGTTTAGTTGGTCTAGATGTTTGTGTAGAGTCGAATTTGTCTATGTTTTTATATATGTATGTACAAGCGTGCTTTTCATATAATTGTGATACGTCAAGTATATTAAAGTCATTAAATAATTCATCGGGTGGAGTACGAAAAGGTAATAAGATAAGATTTACAATCAAGTGATTAACTTGGATCGGTACTTTAGTAACTGTGATCCCATTAAATGAAAAATATTAGTTTCTGAATATTACCTCCGGAATATTCTATAGTTTGGGTTGTAAATGGGGCCAAAAACTTCAATGCATAGGTACACAAAAAAAACAAATTCTTTATTTTACAATCTCTATATATGATACCTGTTTAAAATCACAAATAACTACACACGAAATCGTTTCGATAAAATAAACGGTTTTGAAGGTAGATATTGAATAAAATATATTGGCGCTGTTACTCCTTGGCCCCGACTTGACTCAAGAAGCACAGAAGTATTGTGTGTTCACGTGTAACATGATATGTCATGTCTAGGGATGTTTTCTTCTCTTCATAATGTACGTTTGCGCATTTTGAATTACGTACACCTACCTCCGATAAACAAACGATCAATAATGGATACGCCTTCATAATTATAACATCACAGCCATCACCCTTTTCACATACACTTATTGTTCATATGTATAATATTTATAAATACTGAAATAGAATCAAAATTTTGCACTGCGAGAAAATTGTACGAATAAACATCTACACTACGTCTAAAATAATGTATGTTTAACATTATACTCTCGTAATATCCCTACATGTTGATTACATGCCTAAATTAAACAATATTTAATTAACACAACATTCTGTCGTGAATATTACGAATACGACGCAACGGGAAACCAATGTATCCATTTATTTAACTACAAATAAAATGTCGTCAAAATAACATATAAAACAGCGCATCTTTTAATATTTGGATAAAATTGCTAAAAGGGCTCCTGAAAACCCAGATAAACTCATTGTTATGGAAAGCGCGGAGGGTAGGAGATCCAAAAGTCGCTCACATCAAAATCGTTCGATATTCTTTTTTTGTGGATTTTTCCAGAAATATGGCGAATTATTTAGCAAATATCATGGACTGCTATCAAAACGAATGTGTCCATATTAAATGTATTACAGATAAGGGACGAGTCGTCAATGTGTTGAAGGTGCATCCTTCAATATATTGGACGCATTGCCAGCAGTAGACGCATTGTTGTTCTTCCTCAACCACCACCCATTCTGTTTATGGAGACCAATCACTGCCCTTTGCAGGACAACACGGAGACCTGAATATGGGTTATACTGCGCAGACAAATAACTGGCTACTCAAAAAAATATAGTATAGAAAATATTAAAGTAAAAGCTTTGAATAAGGCGACAAAAGGCTTGCCGTTCACTGAATGTATGTAGGTAAACCATATTTTTGATACGATTTCTTTATTGATTGGAAGTTGCTCTTTGTGGCTACAAGTTCCCGATAACCTCGAGAAGCTTGTTATCAAGGTAAGCATGGAGGGTAGAAGATAAAGAAGTCGCTCATCGACCCGACACAACGGAGTGATCTTGTCAATCCCTTACAGGAACTATACCGATACCATTCGATCTGTCCAAAACCGTCCTATATGGAGGTAGACCTTTCGTCGAGTGAGAAGAAATAATCACTTCATATTACTCGTATCATATGTTATAATTAAAATGTTCTGGTGATAAATATTAAGGACGATTTCGTTAGTATGATTTTCTTTAAAATATTATATAGGTGTATAAATGAATTGGTATAGCTGTGAAAAAAATATAAATGCTTCGACGTTTATAATCAGAGAATTTAGACAATTTTCCACCCACGCGAGCTTTCAAACTCGACGTGTCCAGATTGTTGAACAAGAGGTATTTGATAAATTAATTTTATTTGGTATTGGAGTTGTGTATTTTAGCTGTTGTTTAACAAAAGAGTGGGACGTAATAGGGCTACGCGTTTAATAGAAACATATTTGATACTAATATTGAGCTCTGTACTAAATTGTTTGTTTGTGCTGTGGTTTTATACTATAACTTAATCATTAAGTTTAAACAGATTTAAACATGATTTTGTTTATTTAAAACACAGATTTGTTAATTTTGATGAAAAATTTCTTGATTAATATTTTATTAGATTATCAATGTACCTGTATGAAGAAGTTATTATAATATGATTCTAAATTAGACTCACCTACATATTTGGCTTCTTCTTCTTCTTAATTTAGTAGACCTAGTTGGTCTGTAATTCAGAAACTATGCCTCCTGGGATGACGAAGTCCAACTATCTTTCCATCTCTTGGGTGGTCTTCCGGGTAGGCGGCGACCAGAGAGGATTTCATTCGCCGTTATATATGTACGCAAGACTACCACTGTCCATCCTAGCTAAGTCAATCAGGAGGCATAGTGTTTGAATTACAGACCAGCTGGTCTACTAAACGAAGATGGGTTTGTTAAATTATTTTTGAATTTATTTATTTATTTATTTATTTAATTTAAGGGGAAACATACAGCAATTTATAATCCATAAACAAAAACAATAACAAATATCAGTAATTTGCCAAAATAGTTCCCACAACATGCGTAATATAAAAAAAGGACAAGTTAGTTTAAAAAAACATATACAGTGGAGTGAGTTAAAAACTTAATTAAACAACATGCGTAATATAAAAAAAGGACAAGTTAGCTTAAAAAAACATATACAGTGGAGTGAGTTAAAAACTTAATTAAAATTAAAGTATACAGCTTAAAACAAAAAAAAATAAATAATAATAACAAAGAATATAAACAAGATAAGTAATTCAAAATTAGGGATATAGATAATGGGGATATTTAGGAATTGCGGGGAGTGGGGAAGGAATAAAGAGGATTGGTATTCCATGTCTCGTATCACTGCGTTTTTGCGGATATACTCCTGCGATATTGCGGATATGTGCTGTTGAGTACATCAATGTCGTAAAAACTTGTGTTATACTGCTTACAAATGCGTGGAAAGCATGAATTCATTCTGTGATTAGTGCTACAGTGTGGAATATGAAATAGATTTGAGTGTCTGCTTGTTCTACCTGGCACATGAAACAGTATATTACTTATTATTTGGGGAGCATCAAAAAAATTATTAACTATTTTGTGAAGAAGTGATAGGTCGTTATGAGTTCTTCGGTTCTCGAGTGATTCAAGGCCGTGAAATTTCCTGGATTCTGTGTAGTTAGGAAAATGAAGGTGTGATTTGTAGTTGACGGTTTTAAGGTACTTTTTTTGTACTCTTTCTATTCTATTTATATGTATGTTATAAAAAGGAGACCAGATCGGGGTGCAATGTTCCAGAATCGGTCTTATGTAGGTTGTATACAAAACAAGAAGAGTTTGAGTATTGTAAAAAGGTTTCGATAAGCGTGCTATGAATCCGAGCATTTTAAAAGCTTTGTCAATTATTGCGTCTATATGTGCGTTAAATGTGAGCTTCGAATCGAAGATAACTTTTATGAAAACTTTTCACAATAAAATATATTTAATTCTTATGAAAGTGATACTATTTTATGAAAGTGATGTGCCTTTTTAGCAATTTTAAAATTAAAATATCAAATTCTTAGTTTCCTGAGATTAAGGTCACTTTGAAATACTTGACAATTAAAAAAATCAGAAGCACTAACAGATATCATTCGAAATCTTATGGGGTCTAAGCAAGTATTATATACAAATTTGCAATATTTGAAAATAATCGAATGAGTACTTTAGTCTAAAATCGATGAAGAAGAATAAGCACGCCGTACATAGTACATAAGACACAGCACACCCATTGTGATGAAACTTTGGGAATACAATCTTAGTATGATACTTGTTGATAATCTGCAAAAAAAAACTTTAAAATTGCGAATTCATAGCTCTCCACTGTATCGCCTTGGGGTTGTGAGGAGTAAAACATATTTAGGATATATTATCATTGTAATCTTGAAATTATGTTGTAACCATGTATCGTGCCAAATAAATAAATAAATAAATAAATAAATAAATAAATAAATAAATAAATAAATACATAAATAAATACATAAATAAATAAATAAATAAATAAATAAATAAATAAATAAATAAATAAATAAATAAATAAATAAATAAATAAATAAATAAATAAATAAATAAATAAATAAATAAAAAGATAAATAAATAAATAAATAAATAAATGAAAAGATAAATAAATAAATAAATAAATAAATAAATAAATAAGAGCATACCTACACAAAGTACATATACATGGTGGACATCCTTATCATCATCATCATCAATGACTCCACAACTCGTTGCGAGTCTTGGCCTCCTCCAGCATTCCTCTATACACATCCTTATAAAATCCCTTAATTTATCCTTTTCTTTATCCTTCTCCATTAATATTTATTTTGGGTTCGGACATTCTTCTTTTTCTCCTCCATGACTATCTTGTCCAGTTATATTTTCATCCACTTATGCCTTTCTCAACTGTTTCTCTATAACACTCCACAAGGTGGTGCTGGGTCGACTAAAAATAAGTACATTTAAATTTAATATATACCTATAAAATAATGGAGGTAAAAATAACGAATCTTCAAATATTTATCAATGTAAATGAGGTACCTACCCTCTTAAAAATCTTTGTTTATTTTATTAAATTACATTTTTAATAGTCCTCGTTTTATTGCACGACGTTTCCACCTCATAAAATTATTCAGATCCTAAAAAAATGAATTGAGTTTTAAAAATGAAAATAGTTAAAGCACTTCAATTAACCTGTCTGTCTTTTCAATTAAGAAGAAATATTGTGAAATGGCGTCCGGAAAAAGGAAATTGAATTTTTTGTAAAGCGTAATTTTGATTTTCTTTTTCGAAAGCAAGTAATTTTCAATATTTTCATTCAAATTGAGAAAATAAAGAATTATCGAATTCACAATTTATAAAAAATTTCCCCAGTATCAACCAAACAATGATTTAATCGTATGAATAATATTAACAAGAAATCTTTTATTTTATTTTATTTTATTTTAAACAAAGTATACAAACAATAACTGGACAAAATATACAGGTGATACAAATATAAAAAAAATTAGCATGCCCAGCATCACTTACATGTATACATTATTACCATTTATATATTTATGTAGTGTAGGAGAAAAAAAGAAAACAGTTATAATCAGATATGTGACATGTGAGTGGGGAGTGTGTGTGTGTGAGTATGTGTATGTGTGGGTGTGTGTGGGAGTGTATGAGGATATGTGTGAACTTTTATGTGATGAACCCAACTTATCAGCATGAGTATCTAGGATTATATTAGAGTACTTAATAATCTATTCTTTACCATAATCAATGGGGAGTTAAAAAGGTCTGCATCACTAATGTTGGAGTTATAAAAATGGGAAGTGCGGTATATGAAAGAATTCTGTCTGGCATTAGTGTTACAAATGGGGAGGTAAAGTAGGTCAGTCAGTCTAGTCAGTCTTGTTAGCACTCTCAGAGTCAAGCGTTCTAGCAGATCAGGGCAGTCAACCGTTGAGTTTGCCATTTTGAATAAAAATATAACATCTGCTATAGTTCTGCGGCTCTCGAGTGATGTAATTTTGTAATGCTTTAAGGAATCAGAGTAACTAATGTGGTCTCTGTGCGCACGAAAGTCAAGATATCTGAGAAATTTCTTTTGCAGCCTTTGTAAATAAAAAAGGCGAATTTGATATTTTTGTCACATAATCGCTTCGTGGCTCAGTTGGTTGGGTATCTGACTGTTGATCCAAAGGTCCCGGGTTCGATTCCCGGTGGAGCCACAGTTTTTAATTGTGTTTTCAGTCTGGATCTGTGAGACGATTAATATTGTTAGTATCCAGAATGTGGCAACTTGTTATTGGGTACGTGTTAAATTAATATTTGACATAGTACCTGTTAGTTGCCCGAGAAATAATAAACAATAAAAATATAAAAAATCGACCACTGCCATCGGCCCAAAACTGTTTTATCCAAAATCGGAAAAGTACTTTATGATTACAGATATGATAAATTTAGTATTGGCGTTAATGTAAAATTTCAATAAAATATAATGAATTTACTTGTTGTTTAAAATAATCTTTACTTAGGTTTTTATTTTTCAAAACTCTTGCTGTTAATGAAACTATCTTAATAATATGTTTTTCTAATCTTGTCTTAATTTTAAACATGTTTAAATGAGTACTCGATCATAAACTAATCTCAAATCTTAATCAACATTCAATCATCTAAACTCCTTAAGATCAAAGTGTAGTATAAAATTTTCAAAATATTTCTAAAAAGTTTTAAGTAGCCTTGCTGGTATCATTAAAATAATTTGTTCCAATTTCAGAACGACAATATGAAATTAAAAAAAAAATAATAGGCAAGTATTTTGTAGGTAGTTCAATATTCAATGCCATATCTTGAAATTTTGAGATAAGATTTTTCACACAGTATTATTTTCAATTCATAAGAGATTTCATGAATAACGTACCTTAATATACGCCTCCGATGATATCCCTAGAGATTTTCCGTATAAGGTATGTGTGTATCGATATTTCAGATCTATGTGATTGGATGGTAAAGGCTGTTTGATTTTTATTTTATCACATATATAGTATGTCTTTTTTAAATAAAGTTTAAAAAAAAAGAATAACTCCGAAAAAATATAACTAAGTAAATGATAAATATTTTAATTGAATTTGAAAAATATCTTGGATATGAAGTACATAGGTGATCAGGATCTTTTTGATATGATTTAACCGAATTTTTAAATGCCATTACTTAGCCGGAAGTATGGTGGGAACAACCGAGCTATGCAAAATAATACTTTTATACAAGCTTACGGTCTCGTACAAAAAAAGTATAACAGTATTTCATACAACTCATATTGAATTCTCCACCTGATTTTTACTTAAGTCATATTACAAAGGACGTGTTACGCTTGAATACGTATCACAGGTACTGCGAGGAATATAAAAATTTGCTTATGAAAAATATACTCACTACATCTTTATTGCCAAAAACTTTTTACATAAGTAATAATTTCTTTTCTGTGGAGCGAGCAAAGATCAAAACCCTGCGAGAGCTTTGAAAGCTTTTTCATTTATTTGAAAGGATTTCTTTATATTTATTAACATGAAAAGAAAAATAACATCACAGGCTCAATAAAGAAATGACATTGTTTTGCTCGGAACTTGGGTTATTACTGCCTATCAACACACATCGGTAAATATGTCAATATACTCAACAATTTATTACCAAAATAAACGAAGATTTTATCTTAAGGAACTGATTAACTACGTTAATTGATATTGATAATATCTATTTAGTATATTTTTTTTATTTTTCAAGATTCAATCTTTAAATCAAAAGAAACACTCAAATTAATTTATTAATTCAAATTCTAAAAATAAATATGTACTAGGTATATTATTTTGGAGAGAAACATCTATGTAACAAAAAAAAAACAGCTCAGGGGGGCAGGTCTGATCAACAGTCGAAACCAAAACCATCCATGTTTACCATATCAAGGATATAATTATCATATGGAGTTTTATAATATCATAATTGTTTATGTAGGTAAGTACTGAAATGAACCCATATGTGGAGAGAATAAAACTTCAGGTACCTAAATAGTTTGACAAAAATAATTTATTCGCTATTTTCACCTCCACCCGCTCTGCATATGGGGACTGTAAACGCCCCCTTCACAGAACGCTAAGTGAGCGACAAGAAAGAAAAAATGCATAGCACGAAAAGTAGCTCACGAAGCCCTCTAGATTAGCAATCTCGACACTATAGTGCATAAAGAACAATCGACGAATGTGAATGGAAGATTCACACTCGTGGACTGTCATTGACTTCAGATCTTTTTAAATGAGAATCATCAAGGGTATGATCAAGATCTCCGTAAAAATAATTTGTATGTGCATCGCCACACTAAAGACTTTTTAATTGGCCGATAGTTTAGTCGGGTTAGATGGCTTGCTCGTTTTTTTTATATCAGATCGGCCGACACCGAATCGTTGAAATATGCGCACTTGTATGTACATATATGTACATCTTCGTGTTGATTAAGAGCCCAATCAAACTATCATCTGATTAAAAAGTTTGTAATGTGTAAGTGTCCAAAGGTCGAGATTAAGAATCGTAAAAACATTAATCAAATATTATATTGTATCCATTGGAACAATATTTTTTTTGTGAAGATTATATCAATACACTACATTACTCCATCAATACGTACATTGATTCATAAATCAAAAACTCTCCTCGTAAGTGAAAAGTATGTAATTTGCATTCAAAAATATCCATTAAATATTTTATAAAACATTATCATATTTTTAAAAATTAAATAACGTATAAAAAACAGAGTTTTAATCCGCAAATGAGAATGAATTTAATAAGCCTAAGCGCTTTCGCAGAACACAGCCGAGCCAGTATCCTCAGAGGCAAGATCAAACTCGAGGCAAGAATCAAAGAGTTCTTGCCTCTGATGATGCCGGCTGTGTACGGCGAAAGTGCTTAGGTTCATTAAAGTGATTCTTATTTGTAGATTAAAACTTTGTGTTTCTATAAATAATTTAATTTAAGTATAATTGATACTGCGTTAATGAAAAAACTTTGAAATTATTAATCTTTTTGCTATTCATTTTTTTATTATTATACCTATTTTTGTTAATGTTACAATAAAAAAAAAAAACGTTTTTTTATGAAATGTATTATTTAGGTCCTTATTTTTCATGATAGTGTAACCGATAAATCTTATGTTGATTATGTTAAGATTTTGACTCGAGATGGATGGTAATATTTAATGTTGAATTTATTCACTATTTGGTTATTTATTGAATCTCACATCTGTATGTATATATTTTGCTTATCTCCAAAAAAAAAGATGCATACATTTTATCATAGAAACTCGGAGTAAAATTGCTACTCCGTTTAAAGAATGTCTACTTACTGTTCCTTATTATAATTTGTATTTATTTTTATATTACTTATAGGGTTTTCAAATTAATGTATATATAGATAGGTACCTACTCTTTTTTCCGTAATTATTGGTATTTTTTATTCTTATTTTTTCTTTCTTTTCTCAAGCTCTTGTGTAAAAGTTCAATGATATTTTTATTTTAATTTTTTAATCTTAATTGGAAATTTTTAATCTTTTATAGAATATGTAGATTGACTGCGACATTCAAATCCTTGTACTTGCCAAGTATTGTTCCTTTGGACCGCTGTCAATCCGATGTTTCATATATATGTACCTATCAATGTTTTGTGTATAATTATGTGTAGGTATGTATGTTTTTATATCTAAGATGTCTTCTTTAGTTTCATTCTCGACCCTCTCCCCAAATATCTCCAAAAGAGACTCGATGTAGTCCAATCAAAATCCCTTAGACTGGTGCTCGGAGCTATGGGATCATCACCTGTAAACGTCCTTCAAGTGGAGAGTGTAGACCCTCCTTTGATTCTCCGAAGACAATTTCTATCAGACAGTTTCCTTCTTAGAAGATTTTCAACCCCAAACAAATTGCTAACAGACCCATTAAAAATCCTTGTGTCTCTGCTGAAGGAACATATAAGGAGGGGCAAACAAATTCCATGTCTTTGCAAGAGTTATATATATTTCTCTCAATCTCACTACCTTCCCCCAGAATCTACTGTTCCTCCTTACTACAACATCCCTTACGAGGCAATTATCCACATACCAGAGATACATAAGGACATTGGTATTCTCAAATCTTCTTTTAATCCTTCTGAGAACCGTTCATTTTTCCAGGATTTTATTTCATCCTATCCCTCCCATATTCACATATTTACTGATGGTTCTAAAATGTCATATGATTTTGTCCTAGGAGTCGGGGTATTCATTTCTAGTCTCAAAATTGAGAGCAAATATAAACTTTCATTCAAAACTTCTATATTCTCTGGCAATCAAAAAAGCACTCGACTCCATACATAGTCTAAATCTTCAAAGGGCAATCATTTTTACCGACTCACTCAGCTGTGTCTCTGAAATCGCTTCTAATTTAAATACAAGACCTAATGACATAAATCTCTGTGAAATTTTAAAAAAATATTATGATCTAAATTGTACAGTACAAATCCGCCTATATTGGTGGCTGTGTCTTATTAAAAAAAGTTGTCTTCTTTATATTGTTTGTACTTGAGCACTTTTCTTTTCTATAATTATCTACTGTTATTAACATACTAATTTTGAATATTTTTAAATTGGTAAACCCACAGACAGGCTGTGCCTTGAGGGATTTTGGTGTCCACGGTTGATTTATTATAATTTATAATATAATTTGTTTATGTATATAGTATGTTAACTGTGTACCAAAACTAAAAAAAAATAAAAATAAAGTAAGTTTATTAAAAAAAAGATACTAATCAAATGGAAATAATTGTGAATAAGTAAACTGAGTTTTTAAATCTATGATCAAGTTTTAAATCTATGACATTGGTATGTTTCTGAAATCTAGGTATTTTTTTGTCAGTTTATCATTTTTTTTTATTTACAATATGATTTTTAAGGTTTTGGTATTGAAGATTTTTTTATTTTCACATTTTCCATTCTGATGCAGAGTATTATTTGCAAGATAAATAACGTTTCGCTATTCTGTCATCCAACTTTCAAGATGATGTGAGTTCATTTCTCTGTCACATTAGTTTCTGATGTCCATTTATTATAATATAACTTCTCAATATTATCTTCAATTTTGTTTTGGTCCACCTGAAAGTTCTAAGTTTTTTTTCCATTCACCTTTTTCTGTCAAAACTACGCTAATTGACATAAATAATTTATCATTTTTATATATTTTATTACAAACCCAATATTTTTTTTATATCTGTGATATTCAATATGCTTTAAAATAAATCATAGAATTAAATACTGTATAATAGGCGTTGTTGGTATGAATATTTTCACTCTACTAGCCCTATGGCATGTGCCGGAAGGTACTTTATTTTTATATAATTTTATTAACACATACCTATATTAGCTATTGAATATAGTTAATTTATTATTAAATAGTTATTTAATTGTTTTTTATAATAAAAATAAATAAACAATTAATTTAAATTAGTTGAAGACCAACATTTGTTTTTTGTATATATTTTTTTAAGTTACAGATGAAGAGACCTTTATAAGGTGGAATGTTCATTTATTGGAATAAATCCGTTGAACTATGAATCTGTTTTGATATATTATTATCAGTACAAATGCGCATGAATTAAAAGTGTAGTTTGTTAAGAAATCTCGTACGAATAATGAACCGATGAAAGTAAAATGGCAGATTTACGTTTAAAGAAATTGGCACATAAATATATCAGTGTAGCGCAGCCGCAGCTCATATCTAGGATTTGGTAAGAGGAATTACCATAATGTTAAAGGAGAGAATATTTTATTAACCTCTATCACACACATATATACATAGGTATTCTGCCTGTATTCATGAGATTCATCCCAAAACCTTTATAAATTCTGAATAAGAAAGTAAATATAGAATCCCAGATTCAATGGTCCTACACAAGATTATAAACCTATCCGTTGCTTACTATGTCACAGAGAAAATCTATTTGCTTTTAAAGCTATTTCATTTATTTTAGTTCATGTAAATATTCTCTTTTGCAAAATTCATTTTCGTAATGTGAAAATTATTCATATGTGTTTGCTGTATAAGTATAATTTCTAAAGTAACATAAATTATAATTTAACTTGGAATACAAAGACGGTTGTTGTTGAAATAAAAGTATTGCATACGGATTTGAGTTTTTGATTCTAATAAAATACATCAACAGCTATTGTTATTTGATTATGGTGATTCAAAATAAGCAATATAATATATTTTTTTCAAAACTGCCATGATATATTTTTCCAATTATATAATAGGCAGTTCGATATTTTTTTTATTTTGGGGGTATGTATTTAATTTATTTTATTTATTCATATCAAGGATTGTATTACAAATGTGCGTGTTCAAAAGGATTCTATTTTATTTAAAACATATACCTCCAAGTATGATATTGCTTATGTCAGTTCATTGAATAATTGATAATACATAATTTATAGTTATGAAGGGTTTCAATCAAAAAACTACTTACATGATCAACACTGGTTTATTAGAAATAAATGAAATTACAATTGAAATAATAAATTGATTTAATTCGTGATGTCGTGGGTTCGGAACTAATAGATTAAGATTTAACGCTACTCTACTCTATTGAACGATCAACACATGAATAAAGATCTGTCGATCAGCTCATATCAACGGTGGTGGGCTATGGTTCGTTGATCCTCGTCTGTTGTCGGGAGTATTCGAGAATCCTGAGGTCATACATGTTGCAGCCGACAAGGCGTTGCTACAGTATTAATGAATTATATAATATTCAATATTCATAAAGATGTTTTTGTATAAATGATAAGTAATTTTTGAAAACAGTTATATATATTTTTGGTGAAAACAAATTTTATTAAAAAAACAATTTTTAATAAAATAAATATGACATTAATATCATTTAATGATTCTGCGGATATTTTGTGGTAGTTAATATTAACCATATTTGAATTATAAATTAGCTATAAACCACTTGTTTAAAGCTAATTTATAATTCAAATATGTATGATATTGTTTGATATTGAATATAAGTACAATTTTTTCTGATTTTTTAAACAGTCAAATGAAAACCTACATCCTATACCTAATAAAGGATGTTGTTGAAAAAAGTTTATGGCTAAAATATTGAGTCATACAAATTTGAAAAAATGGATGGATATAGAAATGGATATAGAAAGTTCTTCCTGCGCCACCACACGTTCTGCTTATGTTGACTAATAACGGCCCCTTGTAAAACTCTGAAAGAACATAAGAAGAGACCGGAGAACTCTTTTTCGGAGAACGCAGACAATTGCACTTAATGTGCCAAAGCAAAGTGTAGAAGAAGCCATAAAATATGATGTCAGTTTTTTTATCTGAATACCCCAATAGCGGTATAAGAGATGAATTAGTATGTAGGTAACTATTATATTCACTATCGACTTATTTGCAAAAGCTTTCAACTAATTTTATACAAACGTTACGTTGAACAATATAGATGAAATGATTAATTTTAAAATAAATAAATTAAGTACCTACATATCTGTTTCAATATTGATAGAATATAATCAATAATAGGTAGGTTCGTAATATTATGTTATTGTTCCGAATCAGTTGATACAATGAACCATATCACACTTATCAATCATTTATTGGTATTTGTAACATAAATATTATATCGGAATGTGGATGCAATTGTTATTGCTTGTGGTTGATCAGGTTTTGTATTGATTGAACATGTTTAATATGCAACCCATCTTTAATTCATAAAGTGTAAACAGAGTAATGATTGGTGTTTCACATTACTTATGCTTTCTGTTCACATCTATTTCATGCTCTATTTCACCATAGTTTAGAATACCGCTTAACATGGATTTTACTAGTTACAATCTCGATACACATTATCTAAGTATAAGAATGATCTACCTGCACGTTGTTTATTGTCTTCTAAACAGACTAGTTCTTGGTAGATCCAGACATTTGACTTCAAAGAATCGAACAAGTCTTATTTTCATGTTCTATTTTGTACTATGATGTTTGTAGTCAGACTACGTGCGCGTTAATTCATAAATTCACATGTCCTATTTAATGAGACTAGTTGCATGTACCACATGAGATCCAACTGTCGATAGCGGTAATATGTATAGTTGAAGAATAAGTACCAAACTATAAACCCATAAAGCCAAATTATTGAATTATTTTAAGATATTTTGTTTTCTATACAACACATGTAGGTATGTATGTCAAGATAGGATAATATGGAGGTCATTCCTTTTTCCCTACCCGGAATATGAAAACAGCATGATGGTATGTATGTATGTTTAGAGATTAAGTATCAAACTATTAAATCTTCTTAGATATTGTGTAGAGGCGACTGCCATACAAATTGTATGAAGCGATGTCGTCACCAAATTCAATTCTTATAAAAATTGTTAAAAAAAATTGAGATATACTACTACAATGTTAATATTTTTTATAGGAAATTAAATTATCTAGTTGGGGTATTTCGGCTTTTTTCGATATTTTTAAAAACTCTGGAAATATAGGCAGTCAAACACATAAATTTGTCATAAAATAAATATTTTTCTTAATAAAAAATGTTTGAGAAACTCTGAAATTTTTTTGAAAAATTAAATTGAGATTTTGTATTTGTCTATATTCATACCAATTTTCAGCGTTCTAGCTTTTATGGTTTCTGAGATATATGGAAAAATAAAGTAAAAATTTAAAAGATGATAACCCCCGACTGAAATACAAATTCAAAATTCTGAGTATAATTGTTTTGTAGGCCTACTACTGTCTATACATTTTGAAATTTTGGGCTCTGTAAATTGAGCGGATCAAAAGTTATAAGGGGGGGACGAACATACACACAGACACACTGAAGGGAAGGGATGGAGAGCATGAAGAGGACTAATCTTTTACACTTACTTATGTATGTTAATTTTTATCTGATTGAGAGAGCTGAGGAAGGACCAGCTGACCAGTGAGATGACACATGACAGAAAGACGTGGAGACTGCGTACCAGGAGGGCCGACCCCAGATGAACTGGGAAGAGGACCAGCCAAAGAAGAAGAAGAAGAAGTTTTGGATATTTTTTCCTTTCTGAATTTATCATAACAAATATACCGTTGAAAAATTACAAAAATGATTTTCTTGATGAGTTAGTTTATTGCTTCACATTTATTTACCCGAGCAGCGCCGGGTATAAAAAACTAGTAAATTATATATTTTTTGAAATAAGAACTTACATCACATACACATATTTTTAATATATATACCCTACGAATTTTCGCTGTATTTCAGTTGGCGTTCTGAGTTCATTCCGAGAGAAGATACTTAATTTAGTTATGGATCAAGTAAAGCTTTTAACGTTTCAGTTCATTTCAAGTCGAGTAAGTAGGTACAATATAAATTCAGTTTGCAAAACGAAAGAAATAACATCTAATTATGTTTGTGAGGAAACTTCAACATATTATTTGTCTTCTGAAACACAATAATTATTAAATTAATTTAAAGAAAACGACTTGTTAATAAGGCTTGGTTGTTTCTCGGCTTGGTTTTGTGAAAATTGTACCCAAGCCTCTTAACAATCGTAATGGAGGTTGTATCCTTGTTAGAGATAATGCAAAGACCCGACACTTAATTCAAGAACGTTTTGTTTGCCAAATTAAGAAATTCGCTTCAATTCACAAAGTTTCATTACCTCATATTCATTACATTTAGGTATATTAATAGGAGTACAATTGAGCTAAACTATTTACACATAATTAAAAATATAAAATACATACATATATACCCTCAAGCTGTTCGTATTCGGGGTAGGAAAAAAGGACTCACTTTCACCATAACCTATATTATTCAATTCGCACTTTATTTAAATTGTAAGTTTGTATTTTATTTAAAAAGAACAGGTATACCTAGTTGGGCAGCAGTTAGCTATTTTTAATGACGATTATTAAAATGGTGTGATAAATAAATAAATAAAATATTTACCTCTTAGTTGCCGATGAAATGTGACTCGTTCCCCCTCAGTATCGAGACTTGAAATTTAACTAGAGTTGTGCATATAAGAATTCAAAGAGTTTAACACACAAAAAAATATATTGACAAAATTTCGTTACACGTTGATCATGTTTTGTACGGAAAAGAAAATATCTTGAAATATTCAATGATTTGGATTTAGGGTTTCATATTTTGGTGCTTATTTTTCAAGTATACATAATATATATATCGATAGATGGATCTCATGTGTTACATGCAACAAGTGTACCTATTTCAATTTATTTTACTTTTGCGAATAAGATAAGACTAGTCGGTGAGGTGAATCACATGGGAAATAAGACACTCGATTTACTTGACGAGATTAAGAAACTGTGTAACCTACAGATGTACATACATTTATATAGAAGTATCTATCTTACCTCACCTACCCATGTGGCTGAACACGGAGTGATTTATGTTTTCTTATTCCCAAATGTCAAACATTTCTGGTTACGTCACATTACGTGGTGCATAGAAAACACTTTTATTTATATTCCTTTCTCCATGCTTTTATTCCATTTTAACATCACTTAAGCTACTTACTTTCGTTATTAACAGTAAATATCATAAATCCGCCTCTATTGGTGGCTGTGCCTTATTAAAAAAAAAACAGTAAATATTTATGTAGGTACTTACACGTGTACAAAGGCAGGTTATTAGGAAAACATGACATTCAACTCAAGTATCAAGTTAATTCGGGACAATAGTAAGTATTTTAAAATATGGCGGGACAAAAATAAGGAAAAAAATCGACTAGTATAACGATCATGTATTATCAGGAAATTTTAGTGGAAAGGTTTTCGTGGTTCGATTTTTAGTCGAGGAAAAAAAAATTGTCTATGGTTAGAAATACTGTTAAAATAAATTCACTCAGCAATAAACTCTTATATTTTGATATGTTTTAATGAAGCTTTCAAATAAAATGTGAATAACGAAGAACCGATTGACGAAGAGCAAATGTAAGTTAAAATATTTTTTCTTAGCAGAACCGGTTCTCTAGTTCATACAAGGCTATGGGTTGCTGCTATCGATTTTCTATATAACTGATTGAATATGATCAATTTCTCTCAAGGACTCAACTCCGATATTTACATGTACAGAAAAACATGATAAGTATCAAACTAAATATATCAAAGAGGACTGGAGCGAGGGTATCAAAAGAACTTGCATAAAAAAATACATGTCGATCGAATAATAAATGGATTAAGTAGGTAATTATTAAGTGAATAACATATTAAATTAACTATATTCATACCTTCATTCCTACATGCTTGAAATTTCCTCATTCCATTAATTTTTTTTTGCGTTAAGCATTTTCGCTAATAAGCAAACATTTTCTTTTACGGGATATATTTGAATAAGCGTTTTGTATACAGCGAAAAGTGAAAAGTTATGTATATACATATACATGAGGAATTTTTAAACTAAATTTGGGTACACTTAGTTAGGTGAGTTCGACATAACTGGACCTCGCAATGCAATCAAACTTTTAATTGGAGTGATCGCTAGCTAACGCTGAGTTTTCTAATGGAAAAATATAATATTATATTTTATGTTCAAACTAAGAAGACCACTAGGTATGGAGTTTATTAGAGTTTGTTATAAAACTTTTATTCTTAATACGTAATATCACGTGTATATTGGTAAAAACTTCATCAACGTCTGTTTTCTATATGTTCGAGGAAAAATGAACATGCACCTATGATATTTGATAAAAACTATGCTTTGAATTTACGTTAGTAAAGTTATTTGTATTTTTATACTTATCAAAACCATAACAAAATTATTTATTGCAAGAAAATTCTATCGAATGAGATAATTTCATCATTTCTTGAGAGTTCTTCATTCTTTATTGCAATAGTTCTAAAATTTACATACTCATCTACGAATTTTCACTCGTAAGCCAGAAGATAGCGGTAATTCGTTATAGAATAAAACGTTTTTAAGTTGTTTTTATAAAAAGGACCATATTATTACTGTAGGTACTCAGTTAAGCTGATGCTTCATGTTTTCATTTGTGACAATACTTTTAAATAAGCCAATGAAATAAAGTATTGACTAATTTTCTACCAAAATTACATGAATATTTATGATAAAATTAACTAAACTAGAGCAATCTCAAAACTTTTGATATAAATTACTCACACACTAATTGTTAAATATGTGTGTTCATTCTGATGATATTAAACCGTCTTCTAATTTGGGTACAATAGTGTGCAAACTAAAATACAATGAATTAGTTTCAATTTATACCGAAACCGCTTTGAATCACTTTTTGAACGGAACGGCTTGTCAGTTTTGGCGGGATACTCAAATGGGTTTACTCTCGCCATAACATAAGAAATGTTTTCCTGCCTCGCCAAGGGAAGCGAGCCGGAAGTTTGGGTTTCGCAATATAGCAACCTAGTTCTTGTATTACCCACACGTTAGGACCACAGCTTCTCTGTTTATTTGTCTCCGAATGACATAGCATATAAAACTATGTACCTACTAGTAACCACAGAGCAACACAAAACCCCATATGTTACTTAAGGCAAAAGGACAGAATCGGATGCATTTGATTGCAGATAACGCCCGTATTGGGCGTATAGTGGAACAAGCAACACTGGAGATGAAATATCTCCAGATGTAGGTGTGTAGAAGATGTCTGGTGCATTTATTGAAATGGAGTTTCCAGATAGGAGTCTTCATTCGGTAACATACTTCTGAACATTGTCGCATAATATCTGAAACTACAGACATAATATGGACTGTAAGATTTTTCAACTGTGAATTTTTGTGAATTTTTGTTCTTGAGATCGATTCTGCCCCCCTAGACAACGTGTCATTTAGCTCAAGAAAAGAAACAAGAAAAGATAACTCAATGTATGGAAGTGACAGTTGTCACATGATTGAATAAAATTGAATCGTGTACAAAAATATATTATTATGTCTTTCTAAAACGATTTCTTTTGACAATGTTAAACAAAGTGATATTTTATAAAAATGTCGGAACTTCGTTTGAAGATTTTATGACTATTCGTATTAGGATCATCACTCAGGTATTAAACTGACTGGAAAAAATATATATTCATACAAAAAAATACTCATCACATACATATGTATCTACCAACTTCTGTGTGTATATTTATTTTCAGCGGGTATACCTAATGCTCGATTTGATAGAGGGATCAGATATGTTACGGAGTCTTGTCTTCCATGAAATCATTCCTCATGTTTTTCATTGTGAAACATCTTAAATTCGAAATAAAAAAATGATTTTTATGGTGTCTCTCGTATCGGTTTTTTTCATCTTTCAAGCCATGTTCATCGATTCTTTACTCTTGCCCCCCCTCAAAACTGCCAATGTTTTCCGTATCTATTCCTTTTGAATTGTATTCAAACAAAAATGTTTTCGGTTATAGGTAAGTGCCTACATATAATATCTATGTATATAGTATATTTGTTTCTTCAATATCACAAATTGTACATTTAAATAAGTCTCGACAAAATATGTATCCCTATTTACATAGTAATAAAATGTTTTATTATAAAGTTGATGATAACTTTTTATATATGTAGGTAATTGTGTTTTTAATATTGACGCCTCATTTTACATACGATACTCGTTTATCCTCGCAGTCATTCTATTTTTTCAATGAAGATATAAGTGAATAAACTTACTTTATAAGTTTCCTTCATTCTCATATATTAAATATAAATCATAAGAATTTATGAAAAATATTTCTTTTTACATTTTTTCAGCTATATAAAAATGGAACCTAGAAGTAATTTTGAGAATAAAACAACATGAAACATGAATCAATTTATGCATTTTAGTATAGCACATAAAGTTAACTTTAATGTCTATAATGTTTATAGACTTTTGATTTACCATATTTATTACATTTGTAGGATGGGTTTTAAAATGTTTTTTGATATAGTATATAAGAAACAAAATGAAATATAAATTTTGATCTGCTGAACGTACCATACTAGCTATCCCCATTCAAAATTCACAATACAGAAGATTTCAGCTCTTATTTTCGAGTACAATCAGCTAAACTATAGAATGGCCCAAGTGATGAAGTTACGTCATCTCAATTTATACAAATATTTTAAAACCTTAAAAAAATATTTGTTACATACAATATTCCTTAAGGAAGGTTACGGAAGGATATAGAATTCTATATCCTTCCGTAACCTTCCGTAATTTCTCCTCGCTATTGCTATGATCAGTGTTAATATTTTTTTTATCTTTGTATTTTTTCTCCTCGCTATTGCTATGATCAGTGTTAATATTTTTATTATCTTTGTATTTTTTCTCCTCGCTATTGCTATGATCAGTGTTAATATTTTTTTTATCTTTGTATTTTTTCTCCTCGCTATTGCTATGATCAGTGTTAATATTTTTTTTATCTTTGTATTTTTTCGCCTCACTAAATACCTATCTTCTTTTATACCAATTTAACTTTAGAAACTTCACGTCGCTCAGGTTGGTTAAATAAAACAGCATTTTGTGCACTTTTTGTACATGAAGATGTTAATACAAATAACAATAAGATAAACAGAATTTTTAATAAATAAATACATAGATTGGTACATTCAAATTAGAAAGGTTGAGTTAATTATTGCTTTCGAATCATAATAATTCATTTCAAAGTTTTTGGCATTTCCTTCGTATATTCTGCCAACTAAACCATGCAAATTTTCATGGTTGAAAATTCTCAAAAACCCGATTAAACGAAGCACACTTTGATATATTCACAGCTAACGTTAAATTTATAATTTATTCATAACATACAAATTTATATGTCTTATATTGTCAAACATTATTCATTTTTCATATTTTTTAAGTATTCTTATGTTTATTATTATTTTTTCTCCCCTTAATCATATCTTTATTTTTTTTTAACTTTTTTATTTTTTGTTTTATCTTTTATGGCCTTTTATTTTTATTGTGTTACTTTGCAAATTTTCATTTGTGTACATTGTGGACACTGTAAGGTTGCAGATAAACGATGACTTGTATGTTGCTATTAGTTATACAAATATTCAAATACTGTAACTGCTTGTATTCCTTAATGAATAAATAAATAAATTATGTATATATTTGTTTAAGTTGGTAAACAATTTTGTAGATTCCCCAGACTTGTTGAAAAAAAATTTCATTCACTGCCCGAGCAGAACAACTAGATATCCTAGCACTTTTTTACATAATATATTCCTAAGTGTAATAACAACAGTTACTACACTCAGAATGCTTTTGTGTACCGTGCTTGTACGGTGTACAATGTTTTCTTTAATACACCCGAGAACACAGAAAAGGACTGAAAACAACTTTGTTTCGTATAGCGGCACATAACTATCAGCGCCCTTGGAATGATCTTGAATCATTAAATGGCGCTATATTAAATCCCCTACTATTATTATGATTACTGCGATAACGTGTTTATATTTTAGATGGGGTGCTTCGAGACTTTTTCAATTTTTGGATATATATCGGCAGTTACACATACATTTGTCATAATTTTTTTCTTAATAAAAAAGTATGTTAAACCCTGGAACTTTTTCAAAAAATATAATATTTTCTTTATAATATATATATTCATACACATTTTCAATGTTCTATCTTTTATGATTTTTGATATATGTGGAAATTTAATATAAAAATCAAAGTGTTGATAGCCTCTCAGTGGAACGAAAATTCTGAGTATAAGATTTTTGTAGGCCTAAAATTGTCTATAACTTCTGAAATTATGGACTTAACCTATCAAGCGGATCAAAAGCTATAAGGGACACACACACACACACACAATTCTACTCCGAACATCCATTTATGTATATAATATATTCTACGAAGCCTCGAAGTTAGTGTTTTTGAGTTAAAGTTGGAATATAACATGTAAAAAGTCCCTTACTTCATGCGATTTTCTCACTAATTTAAAACTGTCGATTTATTTAAGAGAAATAAATTCTCTTGAACAATTCGACAATCTTCCATATAGGTCTGTTTACCTAAGTGATTTATGTTGAACTCTCAATAATAAATTTCAGTAGATACGTGGGGTTATGAATGCTTTTGATTTTCAATGCACGATTAAAAATTATGATTTCTAAATGTTTTGGGTTCTTTTTACTGTTAATATGTTGGTTTGGGACATATTTACATTACTTATGAAATAGCAATGTCTGATCAATATTGCAAAAAAATATTTTCTTACTAATGACCCTATTCCGAAATAAATAACCGCGAAGTCTCCACCTAAAAATATTAATTGTATTTATATTGACGATTGGATTTGTTGCACAAACTGTCTTCTCAAACATGACACAATTTACTCAAATTATTAATGTCGACATTGTATATATATGATCTGAATTGCACATTTGCCAGTTCCAAAATAATGTAGGTCATGAGTTGTGACCCGTTTTGATGGTTTATAGGTACATTGTCATGATCTGTTTGTCGCCTTAATAAAACTGTCACGTTGAATATATACATGGGAAGTGTGAGTTTGTTTATTTCCTGAGGCAAGCAAAACTGTACCATACCAATAGGATCTGTTATAGTGCTTCCTGTCGCTGGTGCTACACCACAGTACGTACGACTTTAGATTTCTGAACATTGAACAACCTTACCTGGGATGTTTTCCTACAAACGAAAATGTTTTGTGACGCCCTTGCATTATTCTGTTCACCCACATACGATACATCCCCGTTTGGGGGTCCATTTTTACTGCAGCTGTGTTGGTCTGGGACACAACTGAAATATTTATGATCTCCACAGTATCTAGTGATTTAAGCATTCCGTTATACCCTTCCTTACACCGCGACGTTTAAACTTTATTGATTTTTTTGTTGGGCCGAATTTTAGGTGTTTGTTTATGAAATAATTACATGCTCCTAGTTTGGTATGGTATTTTATTCGTCTATAATAAAATTACTTAACATTTTCCATATACAACTTTTTATATAAAAAAGGGAATATTTAATAATATGAAAAGTATTATTTATCCATAAATATTACAAATAAAATTGACATCAATTTGTAAAAATCTATATTTATTTTATACATTTACTCAAATATAAATATTATGTAGGTATTAATTTTAATGAGTTCATGGAATCATGTAAAAATGCGTAGGGAATATGTTTAAAACGTTTTCAGTTATATATTTTTATTATATGGATTTTATAAATAGTGACTTCCTCCACACTGATTTTAAGCTGAATTTGTGAGATCATAAGTATTCTTTAAGGTAAATATTATTTTTACTTTACATTGAATTTTTATTACCCTAGGCCGAGATAAAATATACAATATTTGACATGTATGTATTTCGATGTACCCACGTATTATAGTTTTTATATGTACATTGGTATATTTGTATGTATCACGATTATTTGTACACAATATGAGTTGTTTGACATAAAACGTGCAAACAGCAAATGGAATTGAAATTTCGTTCGGTGGAGTGTGGAACATAATAAAGTGAAATAGTCACCGATGGTTTGACCAAAGGGGGTGGCGTGACCAAAAGGGATGGTCTGACCAAAAATCTGTGTTGTATAATGCATGAACCTCGTCCAGTAAGTGAGAATGCGTAATCACTATTGTAATAAAAGGCTTTTTATATGAAAATTGAAATTTGCATGACTATGAGATTTACGGTTACATTTTCAATCCTACTTTGATACTACAGTTTTCATTTTAAATATATCCCAAATATTGATATTTATTAATACAGCAATTACATTATTCAAGTAATTTAATAAAAAACATTTAGTAATGATAGTATTTTTTTAAATGAACTTAGAACTAGTAGGCTCGACCCATGGATTTACTGCGTCAGAGGGGGTAGACAATAATGATGATAAATATAGTTTTTAATATTAAAAAAATGACAATTTCATAGCCTAGATTGTGCAAAAGACTAGTTAATAATGGAAACAAATTAAAGGTTATTGTTAAATTAAGAAATTTAAGAATAATATAATAAAATAAACATTGAATTATACTCTTACAAAAATTTCATAAATTTCTATTTATTAATGTATATTACTTATCATATATTTATAATCAATGCCATTTGCTCTCTACGAGAATAATCTTCTAGTCCTCTTCGAGCATCGATGGCTACTTTTCATTGGGGGCTCCTTAATAACAAATGTATCGATAGTTATCAATAATTGTCGACATTTAAATGTTAACTAATTAATAAATAATGGTTTAACAAGAGAGTGTACTAAGAGATTCTACATAAATTACAATAATTGTTGTAATATATCCTAAGTAGACAATGTAGATATATGAGTGTTGTATGTAAGTACATACATATATAGCTGGCCATTTTCAAATGTACTGAGAACGATTTACTTTAATGATCTTAAACCATTCAGATATGGCTGCCTGAAACTGTTTTACTTCCTTGCACCGAGATAGTCATTATAAAGCTCTTGAAAGCTGTATTTTTGTCGAAATCATTTATAATAAATATACTTTATTTTCGAGCGCTTATCTCAAATTCAATTTCACATTAAACCAACGAGGTATGCACAAAGAATATTTTGTGTTAATGATTTTAGAGAAAATATTTATTTATTCATTATACGTCCTGAATTAAAACATAAAACAAACTTGAACTAAACAATAAAACGCTTCAATAAACGCTTACAATAAACGCTTAAACAACAAACGCTTAAAATGTAAGTTGCTATATAAAAAAGCTTCATTTGCAAAAAAACATCTACGTCACAAAGAAAGCCAATAAACAATAATAAATATACCAGATAATGTATCTATAGGTACCTACATAGTTTTGTTTATATCAATTATGATAGAACATTGTAAAGTGTGTTTTTTGGAAATTATGCGATGATAGGTACTCATATTTAAAACGAGTGAGTTGTGGCCAACGCTATACTCCTCACTACCAAGTCACTCTACAAAGTATTCAAATTTGTATAGAAAATTTTCAACATTTTTAAGAAATGAGTTTGTTCAATAATTTTTTATTTGGTATTTCTTCAATGCCTTTTTTCAATTTGAAAATAAAAATATCAAATTTTATGTTTCCGGAGTTTGGGGTCCCTTTGAAATATTTGACATATAAAAAAAGAAAAGCGCAATTCAGATTTTCTTCAAAATCTTATGGGGTCTAAGTGAGTATTTGATATACAAATTTGCAAATTTTGAAAAGAATCGAATACTTTAGTCTATAATCGATAAAGTGAAATAAACACGCCGTAGGTACATAGCACACAGCACAAAGTACACAATACACACACATATACATTGTAATGACACTTTCAGAATATAATCTCAGCGTGACACAATAAAAAATAGCCTTAAAATTGCGAAATCATAACTACCCACTATCAGTAGCGGCTGCTAACTAATAACTTTAACGGTTCGGTGGAGCAAAACAAAAAAAAAAAATTGTAGGAAAACTTTGATCTTTTATACTTACGAACTCTTAATTACTCGCATATTAAAATCCTGTATTGTCTGAATCAACTTTCTTTCAGTGATCAGCAGGCAATGCGTTGAGACGGTCCTACATGTGTCATGGTGTTTGTTAAACATATTTTTATTCTATTTAATGTGGAAAAATAACGTTCACTCTCAACGGAAGTCCTGGAAATTGTACATATTAGTTAAACGGATTGTGAAGAAGACTCGGCTAGACCATAATTTAAAAACAGTTGTCAAATTGAGATATTGCCGTCAACCTCTCTAAAATCGTCAAGATTCTAAATTTTGCAAAGTTTATTTTCGACATAACACAAAAATCCATACAGAATTCAATAATACTCAGTCATGAAGAAAAAATATACAATTATTTAATTATTTAATAAACAGATACACCAACAGAACACTGAACAACACAAACAAAAAAAAACATGAAACAAAAACATAGAATCTCCAGTGCTCCAATAACAGGTATCTCCCGCATGGCTATTGTGCATAGTTAGGTATACATAATTTATAATCAAACAAACATATTTAAACAACAGTGACATGCGCGCCGCCTAACAAAGAATCGGCAAACTACATAGCTTAGCGGTGCGGCGCGCCAAAGTCCTCTAAGATTTGTATGAAATATCTATCATTTCACGAGCCAGTACGTTATCTAAGTTTCCAGACATTTGTTATAGAATCTGTGGTGCACTTATAAAAACGCACCGCGGGTCTCTCATAGATGCATAAATTCAGGCGATCATTTAAGTCAATCGATACTCGATTTTTTTGTATTCATTCTTGTACTTACGTTACAAGTAATGTGGTATTTTTTTAAACATGTTTGATGATACATAATTTGGTTTATGCTTTTATTTTATATCACCGGTTCAGCGCACCTAAGAAGCATCCGCCATTGCCCACTATATATGTATCTCCTTGGGCTTGTCAGGATTAAAAAAAATCTTTATAGGCATTCATATTTAAAAATTATTGTAATATGGAATAATACGTTCTGCTGCAAAACGTATCGCGTTTAAGGGCACACTTATAAGGTTAGATATTTTATAAATATGTACAAGGTTTACTGTTTTTCTACTCGATAACCATGATAAAAATCATATTTTCACTACATTGATAATTTTTCACAAGAAATTTATAACCGCAATTTATTGAACATAAGAATGTTTAGCTTAAATCAATTAATTAAGTAATATTTTACTGAACTCCGTATATGTGTATATTTTATTCCAAATTGCGTGTGAAAATTAGTCTTGTTTTGATTTAATGTCGCGGCTGACTAATTTTCGATCGCCAAATATTTTATTTATTTGTATTTTAATCCATAACTTTTGTTTCAGCACAAAATATTAACATTTTATGTTCCACACAAATGTACTTTAATTGATTTTATCCCCTACTGAAAATTTATTTTTCTCACTCATATGTTATATTATGTGTGTTAGTATGTATATGTACTTGTCGAAAACATTTATATTTTTTAGGAATTATAAAACCCTCGATTCAAAAGCTCGAAAGTCAATATTTGAAAAGGCAGTCGCTAGGTACCTACCGGAAATAAGACTGGTATATAAAAGAGCTTTAGTGAGTACCTATATAGTATAAACGAGTATGTAGATACTGTGTAAATTTTCCGTTTTTAATTTTTTTCGGGGGGTTTGCAGCATGTCTCATCATACACCTACGTATATATATTTTTTTGAAATAGTATCTGTATGATTTTATTCCTATAGGTTTTCAGTGTCCTTTGTAATGACAATAATTTTATACGCCCATAAAAATGGAATATTAATTGGGATGTTGCTGATGTCTATATACTAATATTTATTAAAAAAAATCAATGACTTTTTATTTAATATTCGAAAATTTTTCTTCATGTCAAAAAATCAATAAATTATTTTCATAAAAAAATCAACAAAGAATATTTATATAAACCTGATTCTAAATTCCCTTCTTTCTCTTTTCTTAGCTGTTTGACATTAAGTACATACTTTTATTTGTATTGTTTTTTTTTATAACATTACCATTTTAATAATTAGATACAATATTATTATTATTTACAGTTTGCAGTATTATTTACACACACCTTGTTTTACTTTATATCTTGGAGAAATCGCCAAACGACCATAAGTGTACAAAATATGTCTACATTTATCTACAAAAGATTAAAAATAAATAATCCAGGTAAATTAATTCTTACTGACGGATATAGAAATAATCAAATCAAAATTTGCCATTTCCATTCTAGTACCATTTTTTTGTATGCCTTAGTAAGTGATTTATATGCTTTAGTAAGTGATTTTATTTTATATTTGTCATAAAGGAATAACTAGACTCCAAATAATATTTTTTATAGGTTAATGTCCTGATATAATCAGCGCATGATATGCCGTCTAGAAGGCGAATTCTAATGAAAAGCTTATCATTATACCGATGTCCTCTTCTCAATCAAATTACATAATACTAGAGGCCGTTAACAATACATTCGGTTATCTTATTTTGCAAAGTGTGCATTTCTGACGATAGTATCCATTACTCCATGTGCTATTAGGCTGAAATATTAAAAATACAAATAGTTTTGTGTAATTTTGTGAAAATATTTTGAAGAAAATGGAATTGAAATATATACTATCGATATAAGATACTGCTTTTGTTATTGAAGTCTTTAAAATATATATTCTTGTTTTTATTTTTTAATAGACAACGAATTGGTTCAAATTAAGACATAAATGTCATTTAAAGATGATTGGATAATGCATTTATAGCTCTTATAAATACACCCACAAGGGCAGTGTGAATGAATTTGATATTTAAATTGTAGATGTACATATTGGTTAAAAAAAACCATTATAATTTAATTTATTGTTGACCGGTAAACTAAGGTGCATCGAACGGGAAGAAATAAAACTAAATAGCATCGTAAATTATGGGTTTAAATTTTGTTACTTTTTTATATTTTGGAAGGTTTCAAGAATATGTCACGTTAACCTTTGAAGCGATGTGTTCTATCAATTAACCTAAATGTAAGCATTTTGAATGACATTTTTTGGGTATTATATAACAATTATTCACGGGAAAATTCATTTGTATGTACGAGTATATTGCAGAAGAATATAGACATATTTTAAACGGATTAGCAATATCGCAATATTGATGTAAATTTTTGGCAACCTGCATAGTTACTCTAGAAACTAGTTCACTTCCAGATATTTTTCAACAAGAGCCATTGTCTTTAAAGTTGAACTTTGTTATCTAAAGTTTTGTTTGGAATATTTCTCTACTAGCTACATTTACGATCTTGAACATAATAGCCAAAATACCTACTTCATGGACATTTATTTTATGTCATCGTTTGGAAGATTTACAAAGTTAAGGTGTCAATTTCATTTTCCTTTACTAGTTGCATGTATCACATAAATCCAATAGTGTCTAGTCCCTGCTTTTAGGTTAGGTTTAAGTTTTTTTATGAAAGTGCAAATTACAAAAAGAAACAATAGAACACATAACAGGTGGCTGCTCAACCCTTGCACCGACGGAATATACAATAAGACACGATAACATCTGCAAACACATATATTTGGAACTAGCCCACAAACATAAACTTATCGAAACACACCCCAAGTGGTATCAATACACACCCCCAGCTGTAACAGCAAATGATAACTACATACTATACTGGAATATAGACATAATCACAGACAGAACAAACCTACATAACCGACCAGACATTACATTAATCGACAAAATACATAAACACACATATCTAATAGAAATATCGATACCAAATACAGCAAATCTACAAAAGAAACATTTAGAAAAAATAGATAAATACATACCTTTAGCAGAACAGATAAAATCACAGTAGAAACAAGAAAAAGTAACAATAGTCCCAATAATATTATCGTCTACAGGCATCATACCAAAAACTCTCCAAAAAAATATAGACATACTAAAGTTACCCCCATACGTTATCACCAACATACAAAAAACTACAATTATCAACACATGCACAATAGTCAGAAAATTTCTACAGGTACCACTTTAAACAACTACACACAACCACACAGACACACAAACACATAGCCTCACAACTTGAGTACGCTCCGTTGTGAGGAAAGTTGCCGGATCATAGCCGAGATCAATCTATAATAATAATAATAATAATAATAATAGCGACTCGCGTGAGTAAGTCAATTGAATTATAAATAATTATATTTTTTTTTTTGAAATGAATATGTCCTTGTTAAACAAGTACATATACATCTTCCTACGTTCCCTAAAATAAGCATAAATGCTTGTGCTATAGGTGAACGAAATTGGTCGAGGCAGGATTCGAACTCGCGACCACTGGATTACTAACCCAATGCGCTAACAGCTCTGCCATCGACCCATCTAAATTAAATATATAATATTTTTAAATATTTCCGCATTTAATATGAAATTTCACAGCTCATTTATTTTTTTTATTTTTTTATTTTATTTTATTATTTGAATGAACATTACAGCTTTGAGTTTTATATAAAAATAGTATAAAAATTACAAATTTTCATAACGCCAATTACAATGTTCTTATTTAGTATTATGAATAAAAAGTTTGAATAAATTAAAAACTATTGAACCTACATATAGCATTGCAAGAGGGTTTGGGATTTAGGGAAGGGTCAAGGAGGGGAAAAGGAGAGGAAGGGATTAGCTCCCTTTTGGAAAAACAAGTTGTCGGGTCAGTCGAAAGATCAGTCCCAGCGCAGGCATACCCAAAATACAATTAAAATTTAACCATCTCCATCAAACATTTTCTGAATGTATAGAGACTAGACGTAAAAATATCAAGCCTAGGGTCACTCATACAGTTTTTATTGTAACAATAACATGCTCTATTAACAAATGAATTGCGTGAGTAATTAGTCCTAGGTGTGTCAATGTAAAATAAAGATGGGTTCCTGACTATTCTCCGAGGGCAATGAAAGGGAAGCAGCTGCAATATACTCGGACTATCTACTCCACCATTAACTATCTTGTGCAAGTAACATAAGTCAGCCACAAGTCTTCTAGACTCCAATGATTTCAGTTTGTAGTGTTGAAGGCTAATTCTGTAGTTTTCCAAATGGATTCTATTCCTAAAATTCAGCTGTTTAATTAATTTTTTTTGGGGTTTTTCGAGTGCCTCAATGTGGGTTATGTAATTAGGACTCCATATGACAGCTCCAAACTCAAGCACGCTTCTAACCAAGGAGTTAAACAACACCACCAAGGACATGGGATTTTTGAATGATTTGGTGCTTCTTAATATGAGACCGAGCATGTTGAATCCTCGCTTACACACACTCTCAAAATGCTGGACATAACTCAATTTTTCATCCAATATGATTCCCAAGTCTCTTATCTCCTTTTTATATTCTAATTGTTCACCATTTATAGAGTATGTATAAATTATTTTGTTGATTTTTCTGGTAAAAGTGATTACATTACATTTTTCTGTATTCAAGAATAACTGGTTGTTAATGCAATAATTGTGAATTCTATCGAGGTCGGATTGGAGTTCCAAACAGTCTTGCAAGCTTGTAATCGTTTTATATATTTTAGCGTCATCCGCAAAAAGCAATATTTTTGAGTATCGTAAACAGTCTCTAATGTCGTTGATGTATATCAGAAAGAGCAGGGGTCCTAAATGGGATCCCTGGGGTACACCTGAGTAAATAGGCCTAAAATCCGATGTATATCCGTGCAACAGTACAGCCTGAGATCTATTGGTAATGTAAGATTCAAACCACCTAAACAAGTCTCCCCGGATACCCATATACCAAGCCTTCCGCAGTAGAATAGTATGATTAATCTTATCAAACGCCTTAGTGAAATCGCTGTAAATTGCATCAATTTGTCCGCCCCCCTCCATTTTTTTTGATAGGTAGCATGTGAACTCTAATAAGTTTGATTCTACTGACCTTTTAATGCGAAAGCCATGCTGGCTGTCAATCAACCTGGTATTAATTATTGGACTTATTTGGTCTATCACTATTTTTTCAAATATTTTACTCATGATGGAAAGTTTTGAGATGGGCCGATAATTTTCTATTTCATGTTTGTCACCCTTTTTGAATATTGGACTTATTATCATTTGTTTCCAAGCTTTTGGGAAACAGCCATTTTTCAGAGATCGTTTATAAATAATAGATAGCGGTATAGACAACTCACGAGAGCAATTCTTCAAAAAAACCCCAGGAATTCGATCCAGCCCACATCCCTTATTGACATTAACCAACCTTAGATATTTCTCTACAATTGTACTGGATATCTCAATGTTATTGA
The DNA here is from genome assembly GCA_963576475.1 of Molanna angustata. Taxonomy (NCBI): domain Eukaryota; kingdom Metazoa; phylum Arthropoda; class Insecta; order Trichoptera; family Molannidae; genus Molanna; species Molanna angustata. The sequence goes on along the minus strand of OY754967.1, from coordinate 16,109,269 downwards.
TCAAAATTGTGTTAGCATCCTGATGAAGGCAACGGTCCGCCAAATCGCAGAATTGCGTTACACCTGTGTTAAGGTTTTTAGCGTGAACCGATGTGAAAAAAATATTAAAATTATTGCAAATAGATTTTGCGTCAGTGATTGATTTGCCCTTGTAGGTCATGCACTTGGGCACACCCTTAGAATTACGTTGTGAATTCAAAAATTTAAACAAGTGTTTTGGGTCACACTTAATGTTATTTTCAATATTTTTTATGTATGTGTCGTAACATTCGCGAAGCAATATTTTTTGTCTACGTCGTAATAATGAAAAAGATTGATAATCCAGTGGATTATTGTAATTCTTCCACCTTTTATGATATATACTCTTTTCTTTTATTACTTTAATTAATGCAGACGAGTACCATATGGGATACGATTGTCCAATTCTAATTTTTTTTATAGGTATGACCTCACGTATAACATTATCTAATATGTTATAAAATCTTTCAACATAATTATCATTACTAGGGTCTGCGAGTTCCTGCTCCCAGTCGAATTTAGAAAGTTCATTTCTCACCCTCGCATAATCAGCTTTATTGTAAAGAATAATTTCTTTTTGATTGTTTTTTATTACGTGTTGTTTAATTTGAGAAGTATTCAATTCGACTAGGAGAGGTACGTGATGAGCATCGGGGTCTACCAATGGTGACTCCGAAACACCCACCGAGCAATCATGATTTGAAATGATCAGATCAAGTATTCTATTGAAAGTGTTTTTGACATTTGAAAATTGAGTCATGCCAGTAAAGGCCAGGAAATCAATAAAAGATGAGTATGCCCTGCCACTGTCATGTTGGCCAATCACTAGCCCCGTACTAGAACTCAGAGTCCACTCAATCTGCGGTAGATTATAGTCCCCAGTCAAAACAATAATATCGTCACTGAAACTATCACAGATTTCCTGCGCCATACTCAGGTGAGACTCAATATTCTTAGTGTGATTTGGGCCCGGAGCAATATATGCACATCCCACATGGACACTCCTTACTTTATTAATGGGGATCGATATCCACATATCTTCGGCGGTCGATGTCCATGTTGACCTATGCACCGCATTAAGACCAGACCTTACTGCAATTAACACTCCACCTCCCACACTGGACAATGCTTCATTCCTATCTCTCCTATAAACATCATATCTATCATCAATCAGTTCAGAGCAAAATATTTTATTGTTTAGCCATGTTTCAGTGAGGCAAATTACATCATAGTCATTCTCTAAACAATTAAGTAGACATTCATTTGTTTTTGTGCGCAGCCCTCGAACATTCTCATAAAAAATGTTTAAGGTATTCATTTTATTTTTTGAAATTTAAGGCAAGACACACGAGTACACTGGACTGCCCTCAATAGCGCGACAACTATGGGAAAGGATGATTGGGATGATAGGGGAGGTCTGGGGAGAATAAATGAATTTAAATTAATGCAATGCTTACCTATACAAATAATATTAAAGAATTTAGAATAAACAAGTGATTTAGATATGTCTAGGCTGGTGATTCCTCCAAAGACAAGGTCTCCACATATGGTAGTTCGTTTGAGCATTTCATTTTTTCCAAATCTGCCAACCCCGAGATCCATATCTTGGGGGATGTATCGTTTCTTCGTAAAAAAACTCTACCATTTCTAACCCAAATATATTTGAAACCTCTTTCTTTAGCAAGTAGCTTACTTTCATAAAGTATTTTTTTATTTCGTAACGTGAGATGTTCATTGATAGTTATGGATCTGGTTGTGCCTTCAATATTAAGATCTGCAGTAGTAATCGTCTTCTTCTTCTGTCTCACTGCTGCTAGAAGGGTGTCCCTTGTCAATTTGCGAAGAAATTTAATAACGATGGGCTTAGGGACATTTGTATTAAATGATCTGGTACGCACTATGTAGTCCACGTCCCCTGGATCTATTTCGACACCGACTATTCGGGTTATTGATGTAAAGATCTGAAGTAGTGACTCGCCCGTATGCTGGTTTACACCTTTCAATTCTAGATTATAGGATCTACTTGACTGTTCCTTGATATTCATTGAGTCTTCTAAGATTCTGTTGTGATCCTTTAGTGATTTAACCTCCTCTCGCAACTTGTCTGAGTCATCCTGAGTCTCAAGAGAAATCACGCGCTCTCTTAATTGGCCGTTCTCTCTCCGCAGCTCCTCAATCATAGAAGATATCTCTGCAAGCCGAACCTCAATGGCGTTAGATGCGTCCACGCCAGTTAAAGCTGCATTACTTCTCACTTCTTCAAATTTTTCAATCAAAAATTTTTTCCCTTGATTCGTCAAAGCCAGTGAAGTATCTGTGCTACTCTGATCTACTGGTGGCGTCGCATCCTTCAATTTTATAGTATTGCCGTTTGGTGTCACTGTGGAGAAGGTTGACCCGGTGCTGATTGGAGATGGAGTATTTCTTAGTGATCTTGGATCCAGCAACACGCATTCGGAACACTTCCAGTTTCCCTTTGCTATAATTCCCATATTAATTACTTGATTGTCCGATATGCCTGCACATGAGTAATGAAAAGCCTTTCTACACCTAGCACATTTCATCTGTTTTTTAGGGCTAAGTTGATTTTTACAGATATTGCAGCCGTCACTTGACCGAGTTGACATCTTTGCTTTCATATTTAGAAGGTTTGCGATGAATGAAACACAGACTTCAGTAAATACAACTTAGGTATGCAGGAATAACAGTCCTACCCACACTATGTTGTGATAATACACTGTGACAAATATAGTATGTGATTGATAATATCACATACACTTGATGCACACACTGGATAATAACACCACACAAAGCTGACTTCTCGATCTTCCCGGCTATATAATTTTTATGTTCAGTTTAGCTGTATGTTAACAAATATTTAAATTTTTATACAGAGTTAACTTTTATGCACTCAAACTATGTGATTATTATTGTTGTATCTATCATTTGATTTAATACTACGAGATCTCAACCAATTAGAGAGCCAACCGGAAACAGAATGCGGAGTGGAGAATGCGGATTGTAAACGCTAGTCATAAAATCCAGCTGTCGATGGCGATGTTATGTATATTTGAAGAATACGTACCAAACTATAAACCCTTAAATCAAAATTATTGAATATTTATAGGTCTTAAATTTCGGGCTTTGTGCATCAAGCGAATAAAAGTTATAAGACAAATACTCACACAAACACACTCACCGACACACTAAATGTTCTATTCCGAATTCTGCGTTCATTCATGTGTATGACAAAGATATTATGCTGCGAAGCCTCTAAGGTGATGTTTTTGGCTTCAAATTTGAAAAACCATTATAAATTTAGACCAGGGGGGCAAGTCTGGTCCGATCGGCGAAATCAAAACCCCAGTGATTACCCATATCATGGATATAATTATCCTATGGAGTTATATGACATCTAAAAATATTATAGAACTCCATATATTAATTATATCCATGATATGGGTAATCACTGGTGATTTCGCCGATCGGACCAGACTTGCCCACCTGGTCGTTCTTTGTATACATAAATATATGTATGGAGACGTGAATTGCCGCTGAATGAATCACGACGCTTGTAGTTCGCTCCTCATATTTTTTGTGTTTTTGATGTTTTAAGTGGTGCAAAAACTTATATTTTGTGTTAATTTTTGTTTAAATGCTTATGTGAACATATCTTAGTTAAAATATTGTCCCCACGTAACCGGTGAGTTCGTTCCATTTTTATTTATTTTATTTTTTTTTTGTAAGTGTGTCAAAACAATTGCTTAGTGGAGGTAGGTAAGCAAACAATTTGCCGGCGCTTCATGCGCTGTGCTAGCGAAATGTTACCTAGTAACGTTGTTGCCAAGTCAACAGATAACAATGTATTAGAATGTACGCCATCAAAACAAACTCGTAAGGCCCAGTCCACACCGATAGATCATGATAATACATTATTGGATAGTTCAGTATCCAAAAAATTCAAACCAAACATAAACCCCTCAGTACACCAAGAGAATTCTTTACTGTATAATGAATCCTCTCTTTCCCCATTTATTGTACATGTACAAAAGAAAGTAGCGGGAGAAAGTCTTCAAATACAGGCTATCTCATTCGGTTCGTTTATCTACAAAAATAAAATTGATAATATAAAAAAAATCAAGCCGTTGGGTAAACGCACAATTGCAATCGAATTCAAAAATTATTTAGCAGCAAATACTTTTCTTAATAACAAAATTTTAGAACAAAACAACTACTTACCATTTATACCTTCCTTTCACGTAACTCGTCTTGGAGTTGTAAAAGATATACCTACATCTCTTTCTGACGAGGAAATATTAAGTAATTTGGAAGTCCCTCTGGGATTCGGAAAAATAATAAAAATTCGAAGGCTTAACTACAGAGACCGTAAAATTGAAATCCCGACATGGAAATCATCTCAAACTGTTGTGGTCACAATCGAAGGGCAAAAACTCCCATCACACCTTTACCTCTTTTACAATCGTCTACCAGTAGAAACTTACATATTCCCTACTATTCAATGTCATCAATGTTTAAGATACGGACACACTAAAACTAACTGCAAATCTGCAGCACCTAGGTGTTTTAAATGCACTTTACATCATCTTGGAAACACATGTAATGTAACTCAAGAAAATACTATTTGTGTTCATTGCTCGGGAAATCACCAGGCTATCGATATAAATTGCCCAGAATTGACAAGACAGAGGAACATTAAGAAAGTAATGGCTGACCAAAGTATATCGTATATCGAAGCAGCTGGAATGTTTCCCTCCGTGAAAATATCATACTCAGAAAAAACGAAAGCTGTCAACAATTCAAACAAAATTGAAACACAAAATAATTTCACGCCAAAATGGAGGGTAATCACCCCTTCAAACAAAAATAATCTTAAAAAACATAGTAATACCCCCCCTTACTTGGATAAAAAACAAATCAACTCATTATTAATTGCACCAAATGGAAACCATCCAGTACCTAAAAATGGATGTGCTCTCCCGTTAACAAATGAAACTACCCCAGATACAATAATACCTGAAGACATTAATTATAGTCGTAAAGAAATAATTCTAAATTGCATATACAATATGATCCATGAACTCCTTACCACAGAACACTATATCTCAGTACCGTCCAACGATGCACTTATTAATAACACCTTACAAAATACTGTCAATATACTCAATAACAACCTAAATAAAGAAGATATCGATTCAAACTCTATCACAGAAACAAATTAGACCTTAAACTTGTAACTCGCACAATAATTCCCTGTATAATCTTTCATACAAAATGGCCTTAAATATTGCCCAGTGGAACTGCAGAAGTGCAATACCTAATAAAGACTCTATTTTAAAATTGCTATCCGAGAACCAGGTTCAAATAGCGGCACTATCTGAAACCTGGCTCCGCGATGAAAAAACATTCAAAATTCCCGGCTACCAATGCCTAAAAGATAATAGACATGATGGCAAAGGTGGAGCTGCGTTATTAATAAAAGACACATTTTTCTTTAACCAGATAAATTTAAAACCAATAAATTGTCCATCACAAGTTGTTGCTGCGGAAATAGACGGTACAACTTTTGTCTCAATTTATATTTCTCCTAATTTCCAACCCACCAAAAATATTTTAAGAACCATAATTTCTCGAATAAAACATCCCTTTATAATTATGGGAGATTTTAATGCTCACCATAACATGTGGGGTTCATCATCATGCACAAAATTAGGTAGAATTATAGTTGATCTGCTAAATGAGTTGAATCTTTGCATTATTAACGACGGGTCACCGACACGTATCCCTGTGCCAAATCAACGAATCAGCGCAGTAGATTTAACAATATGTAGTCCCGATATTGCTCCATACTTGAATTGGAAAATACTTTCTGACCCATTCAATAGTGGTCATCTTCCAATAATTTTGCATTATTCACAACCGTCATACAGATACATATATACCTCTCATATTGAAAACTCAAAATCCAAAAGAAACAACAAATTCGATAAAAATGTTTGTAATTTTGGAAAAGCTAATTGGTCAGGATATAATCATTACACCAACAACCCCAATATAACATTTACTCCCCCCTCAATAGAAAACCTACAAGAATGCTACGATGAATTTATTAAAACGATTGAAATATCAGAAAAATTTATACCTAAAAAGAATCCCAAATTCAAAAAGTATCCCTTACCTCCTCCTTGGTGGGACTCAGCGTGCGAAGAACATTCGTCAATTAGGAAGCAAGCATATAAAGACTACAAGCATAACATGACACTTGAAAATTTCTTGTATCTTAAAAATGTTCAAGCTAAAGTCAAACGGTTCCTCAAAAACAAGAAAAGAAAAGGGTGGAAAGACTTCTGCACATCACTTAGTATCCAAGTTCCAATTTCAGAAGTTTGGAATAATATCAGAAAATTTCGTGGCTCATACAAAACCCCATCTTCTAAATCATGTCCTTAACTATGGTCAGAAGATTTCTTAAATAAAATGGCCCCACCGTATGCTGTTAACATCGATGAAATCTCGTTACAATATTCACATACTAGCAGTAACTGGCTAGATGCCCCATTCCAAATAGACGAATTAAAATCAGTCTTACAAGTGGTAAAAAATACTTCACCTGGAATAGACGGGATCCCATATATTATCTTACATAATAGTAGCGACAAAATTCTTGAATATCTCTTAAAATTAATAAACATAATGTTCGATACTGGGGTTATCCCAGAATCTTGGAAAACTCAACTCATTATCCCAATTTTGAAACCACTAAAGGACCCTAATTCAGGTGTCAACTACAGACCAATAGCATTATCATCAACTCTGCTTAAATTAACAGAACATATTATAAAAAGACGAATTGATTGGTTCGTTGAAAACAAAAATATTTTGCCGTACAATATGTTTGGCTTCAGAAAAAAAAAATCCTCAGTAGAAAGTGTAGCCAATTTAACAACGGATATTCTTTTAGCTTTCTCTAGACAATAACAGGTCATAGGAGTAAGCTTAGATATCACAAGTGCATATGATAATGTGCTTCTCTCCCTTCTTAAATCTAAACTTCTCCGAATTGGAATCCCCCTAAAATTAGCCATCTTCATAATGAATATTCTCCTGGATAGAAAAATCATTCTCGACATTCGAGGAATTGATACTCAAGAAAGAAAAGTCGACAGAGGCTTGCCACAGGGGTCAGTCCTTAGCCCTATCCTCTTCAATATTTATATTCACGAGATTTTTCATGTACTGTTACCCTCGGCACAGTTACTGATATATGCAGACGATTTTTTTATTTATGTATCAGGGAAAAAAATCCAACAAATGGAGAACATTATGAATAATACTATCAAAAATATTTCTTCGTGGTTATCTGAAAATGGCCTGAATCCCAGTCCTCCCAAATGTAAAGCCATTATGTTTACAAAAAAACGCTCTATACCACATATAAAAATTCAACTAAATGACATTATCCTCCCTGTCTCTTCGGAATTAAGATTTCTTGGTATCACTTTGGATTCCAGACTATCTTGGAACTCTCAAGTTACACATATCATTAACAAATGCCAGTCTGGACTAAATGCAATGCGAGCTGTAACCCGTACTTGGTGGGGAGGTCACCCTTCTGTTCTACGTTTAATGTATATATCATACGTTCGCAGTCAAATCGACTATGGAGCGTTTTTACTTAGTCCAATTTCCAAGAAAAATTTACAACGCTTAGATAGAATACAATTTGAAGGTCTGAGACTTATATTAGGCGCTATGAAATCGACACCGGTATGTGCACTCCAGGTGGAAGCCGTGGACCCACCACTTGAGCTGAGAAAACAGTATCTGTCAGATAAATTTGTTTTAAAATGCAATATTATTAAATTCCACCCTCTAATTAGAAAAATCGCTATGCTTGAAATATTCACAAATCAATCACCATTTTGGAAACATAAAATCTTCCCTCCTCTTGTAAATAGCCTCACCTTTTTAGACCAATACTCATCGGATTTCATTAAATCTGAGACACTCCCAGTTTACTCATTACCCTATCAAAATTTAATCGAGCCGCCAAACATAATCCACTCATTAGGAATAACTCCAGATGCTTTTGCATCTAAAAGACTTAAACACGTAATTGAATCCAAATGGAATGACTGGAAAATACTTTATACGGATGGATCAAAAATGGACTGCAAAAGCAATACTGGAGCAGCAGTATTTAGTGATTCAGATAAAGTTGAATTACTTTTGACTCTCCATAAAGATTCTACAATATTCTCAGCAGAATGTATAGCTATACTAGAGGCTTTGAACTATGCAAATAAAAAACGATTCTTAAAGACATTAATATTGACCGATTCCTTAAGTACACTCGAAAAACTCTCTAAATCCCCTATTTTGTATAGTGATGATCACTACTGTATAGATATATGGAAAAAAATTAAAGAAATATGCAACCAAAACAGAAAACTTTGTCTGGCATGGATACCAAGTCACTGTGGTATACCAGGAAATGAGAAAGCGGATGAATTGGCTAAGAGAGCAACATATGGAAACACACGGACACATCCCAATATTACACAAAACGATCTCCTACCAATCGCAAAAAACCGTCTGATGAATAAATGGCAGTTATATTGGGACACAAGCTCACTGAAAAAGGGTAGACTTTACAAAACGACCCAACAAACAATTGTCAATAAGCCATGGTTCCATGATAAAGCTTTTGACAAACATTCCATCAGCGTTATGTGTCGTATCCGCATGGGACACTGTTGTACCAGAGAGCATTTAAAAAAAATAGGGATCATTGATAGCAGTCTCTGCGAATGTATGATTGGTGATGAGACACTGGATCATTTGTTTCTTGAATGCCCCATAAACGATAGGTATCCGTCCTTTTTTACCGACCTCACAGAGATTGGGGTTCCAATGCCAACAAATGTGAGGACATTGTTGAGCTACAATTCCAGGCAGGTAAACATTTTGCTCAAAAAATTCATCAAAATTAATGACATTAAAATTTAACTCTGTTCATAAAATTTAAATTGATCGAAGTAAAATAAATATACAAAAATAATTTAGGTTTCTCTATTTTGACAGTTTAATATTTTAACTTAGATGGCTGAGAACACTCTTAACGGGTGAAGAGCCAACAAAAAAAAAAAAAAAATATATGTATGCAGGTACATAAATTATTTTCAAGAACTATATCATACTCTTCTAATACTTGTGTATTAGCAAAATCTAACGTTAAAGGATCTGAACTTAAATTGGAAACTGTTACCTTTATTAAAGCTTAGCTTATTATGTGATTATATCACACCGTAATTGTCTGGTTTGGTCACATCATATGAAAATCATTTGATATTAAATTATGAATAAATTAATCACTTGATATAATTACTATTGGTTTATGTTTAATCTTTCAATACCACAGAAATTAATCAGTAGAAGAATGAGATAAACATGGTTCTCGGAAATTCATTGTTTGCTTACCTTTTAATGGGTCCCATTTTAAGAGGGATTCAATTTATTTGGAAATTCTATTAACTTTCCCAAAGGAGTTTTCTGGTTGGTTTAGAAAGAAGTGAAATATAAGGTAGTAATTTGCTTATCAAACTCATCTCTGGAATGTTTTTGTTCCATTGTGTATTGTGCGAAGTTATTTTATTTCACATTCTTGGTAATAAAGGGTTCACAAGAATAATAAATTATCATACAAGCTTAAAAGCTGGACGAATAATATATTATTTAGACTAATTAACTTATTTTTGCTCCAGAACATTTTAATTTTCATTGCGTGGGCGGAATCTATTTAATTAAAATAACTATGTGTTTTTACTTACGTAGGTTAGCAAGTTCATGTTTGCAAGTTTTACGGTTTTAATTTTACTGTTGATATTCGAAAAATCTTCCTACTATTATTTTTTTATATAATACATATAGGTTCAAATTGATTTAACAATGTTGAACATGCAAAATAAACAGAGTTTGTTTTCCAGAATTGATTAAAAATAATATAAGTTATTTATATAGCGCCGTGTAATGATTTCGGATCATTCCAAGGGCGCATATATTCTGTCTTATGTTGCTCTACGAAATAAAGCGGTTTTCAGTCATTTAGAGAAAGTGCTCTTGTTTTGTGTACTGCGGATATCTGGAAGCTATCTTTTTTACTTTATAGGACCACTTACACTAAAGTATCGATCATAATAAGCCTCTATGTTGGCTCTGTTCAACTCCTTTAGGGAGTTGTTACTATGCCTCCCAGATAGCTCTATTCTCTGACACAGGTCTTGAATGTGATTAACCGCATTTGTTGAATATTTGAAATTAAACTACATGTAAAATATTTGAATAATATTTTAATAAATATTAAATATAGCATTCATAATACACGAGTGTTTAAAAGAATGGTTCAATACTTGATCATTCATCGACCAACAGATTTTTGAAAATGGTGTTAAGCTTCTCTGTGTCATTTAATGATGTTTTATTAAGTGTGTCAAACTAGGCCGCGGCACTTAAGAAATACGGTTCAATATACGCTTTTTACAAACGACATCGAGAGGATGCATATGAATTATACTCTGGTGCATCATATCGGTAAAACAAGTGATATCAAAATTATACCGCATGACCTAACGTTGTAGAGTTTTGCTGTCGATCACAGGTTTTGTGTTATTTGTCTTAGATAGTCTAAGGAAGTGTTCTTCTTATCTGTATAACAAATTAATGGTCATCTCGGTAAATCCAGTTCACCGCCATGACAGGTGGAGTAGAATAACCGAGCGTGTAATAATCCTACGAAAATAAATGTCACAGTCATGTCACTGGGAAGTGGTTGTGTCCCGCAACAAATTGTTCTGTCAGAAACCAACTTCATGTTGCTTCAAGTGTTCCTTTGTTCAACGAGAAATACACAGCACAGTTTGTTTGGCCGTCTCATACGACGGACTGCGATGAATAAATGCACGAGATATAATTTAGATTTCAACAAGGAAAAAAAACGACACAAAAGAAACAGAATATTGAAATAGAATTTCTGTAAAAATTTTATCTTTCATGATTTATTAAAACGACTGTGTTATTTCGACGTTATATTCGAGGAAGCTTTTCTTAAAGTGGCACCAGTAGCGAGTGAAAAGAAAGAAATAAACCTTCGTCGGTATGGTAACGGCTTCGCCGTTAAAAATCACGTTGTAACGACCTGAATATAACGACTTTTCAGAGTTACGGATCCAGAATCGATATAACTGAATTAACTGACGATAAGGCATCAGAAAAGTTAACGCAGAAGAATATTAAATATTAAAAAAAAATGCACCCCAACAATAGGAACAAACATACAAATATCATCACGCCGCCGTGTAACTGTTGTAAACCAGCGCCATTCCCTACTGTCTTTGCATATATGTATGGTCGTTTGTTATGTATACATCAAATATTTTCTTCTTTCTGAATATTTTACACAACGGCGCGCGGATTTTGAATAATATAAGAGTATTTGTTATTGATAGAAAAAAAAGTAACGCACTGATTTATATATATTAACATAGAAATCAGTAACGTTACACATATCTCTTGAGGTACAATGAAAATTTTCGATGCTTCTACCTATTCTATTTAATAATCAAGTAATCACAATCTGCTTTCACGCATAAATGGTGTGTGTTTTATATTGTAAGACAACAAATTAATATAATTTCTGTTGTTATCTTTGTAAGTATATGTAGTGTATAAAATAAGGAAACAATAGTAGTTAAGTATTTCTCTCATCCACTCTGCCAGATAAACTATTATTTTATGACGTTAGGTATACAAACCATGGGTTATTTGCACTTCGTTCAACATTGTTTACTTTACGGTAAAGGGAAAATTGTATAAACAAGGATGCTTCCATGTAAATTGTTTTGTATCTTCCTAATTGGTTACTTAAGCTGAATATTGTATGGGAAACATTAGCGTTATGTTATCAAATCATTTGTCATTTTTAAAAGCTTTTTAACTAGTCAAAAAACACAGGAATGGAGAAGAAATAAAAAGGAAATAATGGAGTTGGACAGAGACAAGATATATGTAACTACGATCAATATTGCGGTGATATTGGCCTATAAAGAATAATAGATTGCCTCAATATTGTCACTTTCACTTTCTTCAAGGAACTGAAAACAGTTTTGCATCGTGGAGGAAGCGTCCTTGAAATAACCTCGAATCATTAAACAGCGGTTTGAAAATTCTCATTAAGTACCTATTATCAATAATAATATTGCACGAGCTGGACACTAGAATATGTAACAAAATAAAGGTACACTGCCTCGCGAGAAAATTAATTTTAATACTTTCACTACTGAGCGTAGTTGCATGAAAATTGGATGTTTAATTTTACAAACTTGAAAATTGAAAAATAACAATTCCGGAATACTTTTATCTTGATTCAGCTTTCACTTAAAGTTTCATGGTATTTCTGTATATCTTTGCGCTGACATTGCAAATTGATATCACACGGTGTCATTTATCTCCGTCCAATGCAGATCTGGTGCATTTCTAAACAAATTTCTGCCAATGGAAGCATTGTGTATGAAGGATGATCGTAAAACTTTTGAAAACAAAACCCTATCAGTACGTATCTCACATTTCGTAATTAAATATTAACTTTTTTTTCTTTATTTATCTGAATAATATAATTTTAAATGATTATATTAGAAAGATGCTTTATAAGAGCAAATTAGCTAGTGACGTCTTTAAAAAATGTTTTATTAAAAGGGAATAAATACGTAAGTTTTGTACCGATGTAAATAATGAATGACAAAGTCTAATAAATTCATAAAACAAGTCGTGGAACAAAATATTTGGAACGTGAATGTCTCAACGTTTTTGTTATTCTGATAAATTGTCATTTAAGTACTATTGGTTAGGTAAAGTAATACCTAATTTTAAATATCTTATGGCCATTTTTTGGATTCTAGATTGATATACATACCTTCCCTAAACTAACTCTTAAGTTAATTATTCATTTAATTAAAATTCATCTGTCATATGGAAAATTTTGTGATAAATTCTAGAGCTGTAAAAAATTAACGACGAGTCTATTCATTAATTGAAGATTCCGAGAACATTTTCAGAACTTGAATCGTGAAATAATGCAAAATCCTTGTTGGGCCATAAAACCATCTGTCGTTCCACTTTGCTACGTTCTTGCTCGAGTCGAGCAAAAAGCCTCGCCGCTAATTCTCCAAATGTGTAAACAATGTAAGCTTTAATAGATAAAATGCTCACTAATAATGAGGCTAAGTGTTTTCTAAAGGAAACGTTTGCGAAAGATAATGCCGTCGAGAGCTTCACTTTTTTAAACCAATCTCGGATTCATTTAGTTTGAATTTAATTAAGATAGGGTTTTCACGACGACGCGCGACGTGTATTTAGTAGTTTAAGACGAACTATTTTCCATGCCCATTTTATTTTACATTTTTCATTGTTTTTTTTTTGGGTTATTCAGACATCTAGACTATGCCAACCGTGTATACCTATGGTATACATATTATAATGATGATTTTTGTACGTTGAAGACGGGAAAAGGGAAAAGAAGAAGAAGAAGAAGTATCTTGTCTCAAATAATTTTGTAAAATACTGTAAAAGAATCACGATTAATTACATATTTTGGCACTTTCTCTTGATGCCATCAATTATTAATTAAATCACTTGCATGTGTTCATGATTTTATAGTTTTCCATCATTCAGGATTTTTTTTTTTTTTTAAAAAGAATGAATATGTTCTTGTATAACAAGTACATATACATTCTTATACATTCCCTAAACTAAGCATAAATGTTTGTACTATAGGTGAATGGAAATCGGTCGTGGCAGGATTCGAACTCGCGACCTCTGGGTTGCTAGCCCAGTGCGCTAACCGCTCTGCCACCACCCATCTCTAATTTAATTCACTAGATCAAGCCATGTTTCTTGGACAACTCCGGACCTCATTTTTATTCGTGTCCGCATTGTATATTATCTTTGTCAACTTATTGGACGTATGACTTTGAAATTGTGTTTTAAAAACAAGTGAACATTTCTATGGACAAATTAGAGAGTAAGTAATATATTCGGTTGTGGTTTGAGGCAACCATTTTTTATAATATTCCTTCCACGTTTCGGTTGTATTAGGGGTCGGAACTTTATTACGAAGTCATTAAAAGGGAAGTTGAAGGAACACAGAGGCGGTGCTAAATATATACGTACCTAGATTCACGAGAGAGATTTCTTACTAATAAGAATTTGGTTTGCAGCTTCAGTTCTTATGCTAGAAACGATAAAATAATGTTTTTTTTAATAATGACATGTCTTTGGAACTGATACCAAAATTGATTATTTATGTACACTCCCTTAATCGATACGGAAAGGTTTTAAAAATTTATGCTAATTAATTTTTTTCAACAACTTTTTTTCATGTAATTACAGAAATACCAAATACCACAGATAAGCAAATTTGCGTTTACATTACGGGAACCTTAACAAAATTAAGATAAGGTTCCTAAATTGGAGTCAATTTTTTAAAAATAAATCATCATCAACATCGCGCTCGACGCAAGTAGCGAATTTATTGTTAAATGAGTTAAGATGAATTAAATGAATTCAGTGAATTAAAATTTATGGGAGACGATCTACAATTATTGAATGCCTTACTAATTGATTGTTTTAATAAAAAGTATCTCGATACAAAAATAGCGATGTTAAAGTTCGTTTTTTTTAAAGATATATTTAATCTTAATTAAAAAAATATTTTGAAAAAATCAAAAAAAAAAAATTGCCCAAATTTTTTGTTTCAAAAAATAACTCCAGGTTACATATTCGCAATGTAATAAACTAAGAGCTGTCCTGTTCAGTGTACATCTCTCGCTCTCAAGAGTGGCAAACACATTATTCTTATGGTGACTATTAGCTATTAAGAGGAAGTGAAATACGATTAAATGACTCGTGATCAATATGGATGTGAATTTCCCGTTAACTAAACGAAGCATTAACTAATCAGACTTGTACTGCACATTAGAAAATTAATGATTATTTATGGATTTATTGAATAAAAAATATTTGCAATTCTTCTTCTGTACGTGCCGTCTCCTCTACGAAGGTTGGCGACCATGAAACAATGGCGACCATTACAGAGCCATGGAATTTTTTGTCGTTCTGGTCCTCTTCTCCTTTACATCATTCCTTGAAACATGGGACTTCGAATCAATGAGGCAAAAAAAATATATGCCAGTCATAATGATACCCGGCATCATCCAATCTTCAATAATCGTCAATAACTATACATTTGAAACAGTGGAACAATTCACATATCTCGGTTCCATCGTTTACAAGGAGAATGATATGATCATTGAGATTGGGTAGAGGATTCTTGCAGCTAACTTTGGTCTCATTGTACAGTTGAAGTCACGCCTATTATCCAGAAAAACTAAAGCCACGCTAAACAAGGCACCAAATTGGACTAGTCTATGGATAAACATGGATACTAACAAAACACGATGAAAACAGACTGTACGCCTTTGAAAGAAAAATATTACGCTGAATATATGAACCTATTAACGACGGTCAAACATGGCGTAAAATATATAACACCGAGCTCTATGATCTTTAACAGGACATCAGCGAAGTCAAGTTCATTAAGATTAACAAACAACGCTGGTTGGGAAATTTACACCGTATGAATGATCTGGAGCTACTAAAAAGGTAGAAGAAGTGTAAGAAGACCTAAACTACGATCGTCGGATGGCGTTGTCAAGGATTGTCGGGCAATGGGGCAGCAGAAGCGATAGAGAAGTATGTAGAAGATTCCTGGAGGCAGCTAGGACCCATCGAGCGTTGTGACGCTGAGGATGATGATGATGATATTTAAAATAGGTCATGTTATGTTTCTGAAGAGGTAGACAATGATACCTAGTGTTTTATATATTTTTTGGGTTTGAAAAAAAAATAATAGAACAAGTTGTTCTGGTTGGATGAAAGAAATTGCCTATTGGAAATAAGCCTGCCAGTGTACAATATATTCGTTTATATTATGTACAGAAAGATGAATAAATAAACAAATAAGTTGATTGGAAATTTTGCGAATCTCAAGCGTCTAAAATATAAAAATATGCTTTATATAATCCTCATAGGTAATTCATTATAATATGCATGAAATATTAAATTCACTAATAGCTATTAATACCTTTTAATTTTCAGCAGTAATCAAAAAATCGTATATTGAAAGTATTTTCATACATGTATTGTCTAAAAAAAAACAAATACCTATCTTTGTAAATTTTGATATTCCTTAAACAACTTTTTTTATAAATCTAACAAGCCATAGACGATGAGTTATTGGTATCTAAAACGATATCATTATGAAATACAGTCGCCAAGTTATAGTCGCAGTATAATTAAATTATAATTAATGAAGTATTTATTCAAACATTGTATAATATAAGTTTTAATGAAAAAGATGGCACAGAGTTGGTTAAAAGCAGCATTGCCTAGTAATTTAATTTCTTGCGTATCGGAATTACTGGGTGACCAATATAAATAAAAGTGACTATAAAATTGATGAGTTTCCATTAATACAATGCACGGTCGTGGAATGGTGTAACGGGGTATATTTAGGGATGCAACATCGCTTATAAAAATATTGATATTAGAACATTGAAACATGGATATCGAATACTTACATGGAATTTTCGTATCAATACATCGATGTTTTATGAAACATTTAGAATGGTTTATTTTTAACCGTCCAGAGTTGAATCTAGGCTTCTCGTGTCTTCTTCTACTTTTCCCTATCTAGGCGCGCCGCTTCCAGTCGCCTCCTGTCATTTCTTGAATTAAATCTGACCACCGTGTCTGAGGATGTATCAAACTTCTCTTTCCCTGTATATAGTTCATCTTCTTATCTTCAGCAATTGTCCCACACGATGGTGGGCTCTGATTTCTGCGTCTTGAGCTTATTCGGTTTTGCGATTTTTCAGGGATAAGTCCGTTACTAAGCATATCCTGCTTTATCGCTACTTTCCAAATGTGCATTGGTCTTGCTTTTGGATCTTTTACTCTTTACATTTGGGCTTCATTTCTACGTATTTAGTAAAATATCGTTTATAAAGAACGATATATCGATGTTTTTCAGGTTTTAACATCGATGTATCGTTTGCATCCCTAGATGTATTTGATGCGAACGGCAAACTAACAAATGCTTGTTTGAGTCGGAAAATGAGTCGGCATGGCATGCGGCATGATAGGTATGTATGCGGTGTGGCATACCGAATTGATAAATGTAAATACCGTATAATTACGAAACCTTCAATTCAGAGATTTTGTTTACGTTGAAGCTGAATTATTAATTGTACTCTCTGGTTTTCCTATTTACTCAGTTACGTTGTGTTTTATCCAGTGTATTATGTTGTAGGTATTAAGTAATTTGAGTAAATTGAAACGAACGATATCACCGAAGAGAATGTATCAAACAATAACAATTCTTTGATTTTATTTCATTGTGTTTAGCGAAATAACAAATCAATGATAATTAATTGATTGATCAAACGTAATGGACGGCTTGGGTTTTATGTAAATTGCCAATTAAACGTTTGCCTAGTTTTTACCGAGTTTTTTTTCTCCAGTCTAGACTTAAAAATGATTAAAGTTTTTCAAGTATGAATGAAGACTGATTACCATTTAATTTGTCTAATATGTTTTTTTTGCGAATTATACATTGTAAACTACATATTCTACATAATAATATTTTTTAATTTTTCTTATTAATAATATAATTAGGTTAAGAATGAAAATATTTAACACTCTGACTTACAAAATATGGTTGGGTTTTATATTCCTATAGTAAAATAATTAACAAAATGAAAAAAAAACATTTTTTTATATAAATTTGAATGTACATCTGCATTGCCAAACACTTCGCTAGTTGATTATTCATTTAATTATACTATTAAAATCAAGTAAATTAATTTTTAAATCTAGATTTAAATTCCTAATAAACATATCATTTCAAACAATATTATAAATAGCATAATTTTGATATCGTTTTAATAATATTTAAAAATTAGGAAAATTACGTTTACATTTAAAACATCTGGAATCAAATTAGATTGAAGGCACAAATGTCTTAACACCAATACATGTATTAAAATAACAGTATATGTTTGATAAAACTTATTTACAGACCAAAATATCAATCAAAATGGATCTTTGATTTTTTCATG
Source organism: Molanna angustata (assembly GCA_963576475.1). NCBI lineage: Eukaryota > Metazoa > Arthropoda > Insecta > Trichoptera > Molannidae > Molanna > Molanna angustata. The sequence goes on along the minus strand of OY754967.1, from coordinate 16,091,003 downwards.
ACAAGTTTATGAAGAATACGTTTGTAGATGATAAATAATTGAAAATAATTTATGCCGAGCGAATGGTGGAGATTGTAGCGAAATGCATAATCATATCTGCTAAGAAATCAAACTTGTGAGAAGTTATATTTTCAAAAGTAAATTTCTCCTAAACGAAGAAGCAACGATTTTGTGAATGAAATAAAAGAAATGCAAAATAATGGACGTGTAAGATAAAGAATTTATCCAGAGTTGTGTACGATTTGGATTTGGCTGAACTTTAACTCACGAAGGGTATTCAGTATAAATAAAAACGACGGGAAAACTTTTTTAATTTACTTGTCTTCCACGTCAAAAAGGAAATAGAATAAATTTATTTTAAATAAAGACATAAGAAATAATTGAAAGATTAATGCAGCAAGTAAATTTTCATTTATTTTGATTAAATAATAAAAATCTAAAATATCATATGTAACCAAACTTGCCACTGTAATTAATATGGAGATTATTTTAGAAGGTGTTAAAAAGAGAAAAATTAATATTCTTGAAAGGAATTTTATTAAATAAACTAACAAAACTCTGTATATGACGTATGATTGATGGAACTCATTTCAATAGAAATATTATTACTTATATATTTCAAATTCAATATAAATATTTAAGTGAAAAAAATCTTCTGACGACATTATTGACACATCAATTTTCGTTGATGAATAAAGAGGTATTACAAGTATATATTGAAGGTTTTCATACTTGAATGTTAATACTTATTCTGAAATGAGTAAAAATAGTTTGTCGACGAGTACCATCACTTCAATAGCTCGATTGCTAGAATAATTCAATTGAATTTGTTGAAAGTTACTAAGAATGTTCCGCTAGGTAAATCGTTATTTACAAAACAGTTTATTGTATTTTGATTTTAATATTTATTGGATTTAAAATGTAATTTATAATATTTTTAGGTAATTATTTAGACTCTTCGAACAACTCCTTCGGTTGGCATCAGAGCGATGACCACTCGGCTCAGTCTTCAGCGATTCTCTTCAACTTTGGGTACTGTTCATCCTCCACCACCACTCGTTCTGCTTATAGGGACTAATAAGGCCCAAGCCAAACTTAGCCGACACTTAAAGTGCTAAAGAGAGGAAACAGTTGGCTCACCGTTCACTGAAAATAACGATAAGAGTTAACCATATTTTTGACAAAAAATCTTAAAAGTTGCTCTTCGGGGCTAGAAGGTCGGCATGAACAATGCGTCCAAAGAAATCCTTCGGACATCGTTCTGGAGTTCTTGTCGGAAAGTTGACATGGAGAAGTTAGTGTATTCCCAAAGAATATGCTTAGAAGTCTGTTCAAGGTTATTTCAAAGCTGACATGAGAACGAATCGGATAAGTGAAAATGAAAAAGATTTCTTTTGAAACTGTCGTGTCCATTCAAAAATTGAGTGGTCCAATAATCAGGAATAATCCCCGAAGAAGAAATTCGTGTCCTCACATCAAGAAGAAATAAAAATGTCAAGAAGTCCGACATTTTTGAGCCAAGAAGTCAGACATTTTTGTTTATTTGTTTAATAGAGTTCGTGCGAAACGCAATTTCATATATTTTATATTCGTAATTTCGTGTGTTTTCTTGAAGAGTTATTAAAAAAATACCGCTTTTCATCTAATCCTTAATTACGTTTTTGATGAGTCATATTAAAAAAACCTCATGCACCAACAAAGATCCTTTGAAATTTCCACCAAAGCTAAATTTTACATGTTATTTATGTTCATAAAACGTTTCCAAGCATGTTTTTCAGCAAATTATGTATTTTTAAGGGTATGTTACCACCTACGTTTTGCTTTAAAAATATATCATACACTACGCAATAAATGATGAATTATAAAAGGGAACAGATTTCAATATTTCACTTCACTTAATTCTATTTTTACTTTTTTATACGAAAATTGCGTTAGATAATTCCTGGAAAATATACTTATCTTATTATTCTCTACCTCGTTGAACAAAAACAGATTTTTTAAAGAAACTATATTATTTAAGAGACATGAATAAAATATTCAATATTTTTCTCTCGTTAAAATGTTTTACTTTCTATAAATAAGTTTTATTTTAATCAAATAAAAGATTGTGTTTCACAAATAATTATTTTGATAATAGTTCAAAATCCTTAATAATTCAATAAAACTGCATTTTGAATATAATTACCTTATAACATAATATATCTATTGGTAAACCTTCTTAACTAATGCATGATTTAGTTTGAAAATCCTGTAAGGGAAAAAATTGTATAGTTAGAACCAAAATTAACTCCGTTACGCAAACTATAATATTATTACTGTAACACTGAATCATTAAATTGTAAAATAATTTCATGTATTCAAGTATTTGTTTTTCATAATTTAAATGGCAATCAAATGAAGCCATTAAATACAATATTTAAAAAAAATATCAAATTTCAACACATAAAATAAATAAATAACAAAAATAAAATATAAATCATTTGCAAAATTATGAAATTTTCATCATTTTCATAATTATTCAAAATACGTCTTATTCAGTAACTTTTTAAGAATGTTCCGGCCAAAATAGGTACGTTCCTATTGCATTTAGTCCAAGTTTATATTTTATAACGTTGAAATAAGACCTTAAATCTAAAATCTACAATTTTAGTATGTTCCTATTTTAGTTACAATAGTTACTGAATACGGGGTATTGTGATGAAACTTTCTGAATACAATCTCTGCATGGAACTAGTTGATAATATGAAATAAAAAAAATACCCTTAAATATTGCGAAATCATAACTCCTCACTATATCCCCTTGTGTAAGGGAGGAGTAAAAAGGAATATAATTTTTTAATACTTTAAGCAACATCATTCTTAATATTATGATTGTAAAAAGAAGTATGAGATATTGACGCCATCCAGATAACCTAGCCCAAACCATAAATTAATATTATGATAACCTTTTAGGATCAATAGAACGAGATTAAATTTTTTCGAAAAGAACTATATTTATTGTATTCATAAAATTATGTTGAGATTACAAACGGAAATTGAACGGAGATTGAATACAAAAAATATATATTTTGCGGAATATCTTTTTCAATAGATTTCATCTTTACTCCGGCGAGGTCGACGATCTCCTGGGAAAATTCAGTTTGTATCTTTTTCTTCTGATAAAATAAGATACAATATTTAATTTTATAAAATGTCTTATTGAATAACATACGCAATATTTCACATATTTGTCCTTTCATTTCCGGCAAATAATTAATTGAAGATCTCAGACAAAGTGGATGCTTATATAATATATGAAATGAACAAAGTTAATCTGTTTAAGTAGACAACTTGGATTTGTTGAAATAGTCTATGGAGACTGTTTAATGAGTTTTCTTGTAAAATTTAAGCAGTTTACGTACAAGACCTCTTTGAAAACCAACCGAGTGCATAAATTAGGTACATATTATCTACATTTGTGATAGATGTGTATTACAAATATGATTTTAGAATTGAATTTTCTAATTTACTCTTTATATATTAATTGGGAAATTCTAAAAAAAGTATGTTCTTAATAAAGAAATATACCATATATAGTATTAAATAACAATAAATTAAGTAAAATGTAAGTAATCGAAGTAGCTAAATACAGGGCCAAGAGTACATTTATTTACTGTTATATTAAGTAGGTAATTGATAAATTGTTAGAAAAGGGACGGTTTATATATAAGAATTTCAAATTATCACAATACATTATGAGTTGAATGTTTCAAAATATCATAATATATTATGAGTATATAAATAACTGAGGTATGTCCCTTTTTCTTATAAAACTATCATGAAGATTGAGAACTTGATAAAAATATTTAGAATTTTTTTTGATAGATTTGAAATGAAATCTATCAAAAAAAAAAAAAATCAAAACGTATACGTAACAAACGTAAACGTTTTGTATACGGAAACGTATACAAAACGTAACGTGAGAAAATGTTCACTATGTGCAGCATATTTGTACACCATAACATTCTGGATAGTTTAACATTTATTGGAGAAAGTATCAAATTGTTTACCATGAAATTTTAAGTTTCCTTATCCGATATCGAACCGGATGATCCGGGGTTGAACTTTATTCATTTTAATCATTTATTTATGTGTACCTACACACAATATGAATACATCATAAAGGGATAAAGTGGAAGGAATACTTAGGTACATCAATACATAACAATAGTAAAGCAATCAGTTTTTTGCTAATTGTGGTATACCTAATCCATATCAAATGCTTCTGAAATGTTGTGTCTTACAAACAAATGCGTAAAACTTAAATATTACAATAAAGAAAATAAAGAAATTATATATTAATAATTTAATGCAACATTGAAGTATTGTGACTACCTCTTAAGATAATAAACCTATCACAAGATAAATTTATATTGATTTCTAAAACTAGACGAGAATTTTAATCGCAGTGTGGAAGTTAATTGATTTACATTAAATGTTTTTGATCAAACTTGCTTTGATAGTATATATGTGTGAACTAATATTTTCATTAATATTGTTTTTTCATTTAGATTTTTTTTGATAAACTTGCCGTCAAATTTACACAAATGCTATTGGCGTATTAGATGTTTCAGAAGTATAAACGTATATATATGTTTGGACAAAGCTTTAAAATATTACGTGAATTTGAATTAATAAAGTAGGTACAGAATTACTACAACAGAACGACAGTAGAACTACTGTTGAGCTTAATTATCCTATTATTTTATAACAGTTATGTAATTTTGTAAAAGTGGAAGGCTCTTTTTAAATATTAAAATACGACCAATTTCTAGATGCCTAACAAAACTGACTGTGGAGAGTTACGAGGAAAATGAAAAAGGAATATTTCGCTCGGTTTACTTTGAACTGATCTTGGGTAATTATTCGGTACTGATGTTCAAATAATAATTTATTCAACGGACAAAATGTGAATAATGAATTATAAAGCCTAATAACTAATGACTCGTTATATGACAATAAAGGTATTTATGAAACGAATTATACGCAAAAGAGTATTATATTTTTTCAGTTAAATAATAAAAAAAAAATATAAAAGAGTATTATATTTTTTCAGTTTTTGTGTTATTTGTTGAAATATTGTGTGTTATCAAAGATTGATTGTTATGTTATTTGTTGACAAAGTACGATAAGGGTTGTAAACTGTTGTAGTGAAATATGTTATTTGATAAGTTTATTGTTCGAAAGTCCCGCACGAGTTGGATGTCAAGTTACCACGAAATGTATGAATTTCTCAACAACCCGTTTTAGGATTCACTTATTACGTCGTAAGGTATCTACTTACATGTCTTACATATTAATACTGCAAAATACCGTTTACAATATCTGAATCTCGGTTTATCTTTATGTTAAGTAGAATAATTGGTTATTGGTACATATTCACTCAGTATATTTGAAATAATATAACCTTTATGTACATATTTTATTCATTGATTGGAACTCACCCTTACGGAATCACAATTTTTTTTTAATAAATAAACATTAGCGTTTACATATATGTTTTTTAACACAGTTACATAACAGATTATGACGAAAAATTATATATCAATTATAAAAATTTCAAAATCGATCAATGGCAGACATGTCAATAAAAATATGAAAAGTAAAACTTTCATTCACCTTCTTCTGGCTTAAACTTCCCACATACGTAACATTCTACACCTAGTGTTGGTAAGGTTGATGAGTTTTAAAGTTACTTTGTGGTCGTCCGTAATAACTTCCATTTACGATGAAAATAATTTATTATTTACCTACCACTTAATGAGTTACTGCTTCTACTTAATACACGTGAGGAGTGCTCTCCAGAAAATATGAGTGTTTGAAAATAGCTCGTATAGCGCCATAGAGCTAAAATTTTTCAGTTATTTTTAGCAACCAAGTGCTGATTTGAAAAAGCAATACCATAAATTATCTCAAAATTTGTTAAATGCTTTCAGTCACATTATTTAATCTACCTATTAAGGAAAATTTCAAACCTTCAATAAAAGTTTGTTTGCCGTAATATATTTCAAAGTTTTCACCACTACATCCTTATTCGAGAATCAATATCTCATAATAAAGGAGGTAGCATTTGGAGTCTTTGAGAATATTAATGATAGATGCCATCATCTCGGGTGTCTTTTGAGAACCAAATTATAGTCTTAAGACTTATTACGGAGTGCCATTACCGTTGTAAAGTAACCGGGAATTTTCGCCAATAAAAGGATGGAATTAACGATGTTCGCCTACTAACACATCCAAGGAACGAAGATTACTTTTACGACTCATTATCCCGTGCGTAATTATCTTTAATTTATTATTTTTCCTCCCCAGTTTTGCCCATCACGCCTACAAGCATGATCCTTATAAAACATGACTTAGAAATATTTTACAATAATATGTTCAGTATTATCTACTTATAAATATAATTTATAAATTACAATTGTGATGAGACAATCTGATTATAAAATGTCATTTTGATACTCGCTCAGACACGGGTATGTTCCCAGTGAAGCAGGTGTCGGTCGCAAATAAAAAAATAAAACAACTACAAAGAAGGGGTCGACGATTGAGTGCCGTGCGAAGCGCACGTGTTTTGGTTCGTTGTGATATTAACGTGTTGTTTATATTGACAGTGTTTTGGTGAGTTCGTTCCATTATTTTCCTTTAAATAATTTATAAATACTTTGATTTGTTATTTCGTTTATATGAACGTTCGTTCATTTATGTTTTCTTTTTTTCATTTTCGTTTATTGTCTGATTTTTTTAAAATATATCGAGAACTAGATTAAAAATGGAGACTGCGGGTGGGGAGGTTTCGCACCTCCCCACCACGCTTGTCGGTAAGCGAGGAAGGGACGATGATATTACAGCTCCGGCGAACAAAAAAATTAACAACGGTGTTACTATTAAAGACTCCAGTGGCGGAGAGTACAAAATTAGGTATAATTCTACTTTTTCATGTCCATTCGTAGTTCACGTACAAAAACAGACGGATAATGGTTTTGCTAGTATGGATTCAGTCTCCTTTGGGTCGTTTATATACAGGAATAATTTTGAAAATATTTCGAGAATAAAATCCGTGGGAAGACAAAAGGTCGCCGTAGAGTTTAATACCATCGAAGCCGCAAATAGATTTTTGGACGATGAAAATCTGAGTAATTATGGGTATATTTCATTCATTCCAAAGTATCTGTCATCACGAATGGGGGTATTGAGAAATATTCCGGTGGACATGTCTGAGGAGGATTTGCTCCAACACATCTCCACACCCAGGGGCTTTGGAAAAATTATAAAACTGCGCAGACTAACATTTAAAACTTTTGAAAACGATAAAACTGTTTGGAAACCAGCGAGATCAATCGTGATGTCTGTTGAAGGACAGGAATTACCTTCTCATGTATATCTATTTTTCAATAGAATACCTGTAGAGACATACGTCCTCCCGACAGTGCAGTGTTACCAATGCTGCAAATTTGGTCATACTAAACTGCAGTGCAGAGGTAAAGAAGTTTGTTACAGATGCGGTAGTAACCATACAGGAGACAAGTGTACGATTGGGGACGATCATGTATCATGTGTGAATTGTGGAGGTCGGCACCCTGCAGTCAGCGTTCTTTGCCCAGAAATAGCGAGACAGAAAAATATTAAAAAAGTAATGGCGGAAAATTCCATCTCATACTATGAAGCAAGCTTAAGATTCCCAAGAAGTAAACCAGCCTATTCGGCAGTAGCTGCGCATAATCTTAATCAAAGACCAATACAGGATGGTCCACCTCCGCGGTCCCCTACTCGGTCTATACCGAGATCGCCACCTAGAGGCTCGGAGAGTTTTGCAGGTAAAATCAATCCAAAAAAGAAGGTTACTCAACTATCATCAATAACTAACATCAATAACAACAGTAAAAAAAAGTACCTGTCTAAAATTGTTGATGAGCTAAAATCAATATTAGTAGCCCCGGATGGCAACTATCCCCAACCGGAAGACGGCTGCATTTTTAAAGCAAACAACCTGATTGTAGAAGCTATCAACGCGATAACCAATCTTGAAAACCATCTAACGGCCGGTAATTTTATATCTTCCCCGACTTCAGATAAATTTATAATGTCCCAACTTGAAAATATTCGAGCCGACAGGCAACTTGTTAATATAACTGACAGTTTATCATCTCAAAGAAAAGAAACGTTTACCGAGGACTCTGAATAATAACATTTTGTTTCTTAAACATCGCTCTTGCTTATAAATTTATATATATTTTTTTATTTTTTATACTAATACATTATTTTAATTTTTAATGGCGGGAAATAATTCTATCAATATCCTACAATATAACTGCAGGAGCGCTATATGCAACAAACAGGATATTTTAAAAATTGCTTTAGACTATCATACATCGATAATGGCTCTCTCGGAAACCTGGCTTAAGCCAGAAAGAACATTTGGCGTAGAGGGGTTCACGTGCTTGAGAGATGATCGGCCTGCAGGATATGGAGGGGCAGCATTACTAATTAAGGACAGCCTTCCCTTTTCCGCTATTTCTGTTAAACCACCACTATGTCCATTTGAAATTGTTGGCGCTAGGATCTTTAACACCACATTTCTCTCTATTTATATTTCCCCTAGTATTTCACAAGAATCTTCCACATATTTAAAAAAAGTTTTAGAGAACTCTCCAAAACCATTGGTACTCTTAGGAGACCTTAACGCGCATCACCCCTTGTGGGGTTGCCATAATACAGATGTACCGGGCAGGAGAATCGTGGAATATCTGAACGACTTTGATCTTTGTGTATTGAACGATGGCTCCCCTACAAGAATTCCGGTTCCTAACCAGCAGGCTAGCATCCCTGACTTATCAATTACCAGTTGCGATGTGGCTTCTGTGTTTTGTTGGAATACGTTGGAGGAAGTAGGTGGCAGCGACCATTTTCCAATTCTATTGGAATGGAGCTCCCCTGAGATCAAGGTTGTAAAGAGATTTATTAGAACAAATCCTGCTACTGGTAGCAAAAAGAATATTGATAGGAAAGTGTTAAGGAATGCCAATTGGGGAGATTTTAAAGAATTTTGTGATCGATCTTGTGGTTCTCTGCCTCATCCAACAAATGATAACATAAATGAATGCTCTGATTCTCTGAATAATATGCTCCATAAAATTCCCAACTTTCAGAATAAAACTCCTTTCAAAAAGACCCAACACCCGGTTGTCCCATGGTGGGATGACGACTGTGAGAAAATGTTACAGAATCGTAGAGAGGTACTTAAAAGATATAAGTATAACTCGAATTTTGAAAACTTTATTGCTTTTAAAAATACCGAGGCTCAGGCCAAGAAATTGTTCAGTGCTAAAAAGAAGGCTGGATGGATAGCTTTTTGCACTTCTCTATCCCCCCAAACACCAATCAGTACTGTATGGTCTAACATACGTAAATTTAGAGGCACTTATAAAAGCAGAAAAACAAACCATATCGCTGAACTCCCTTTCTCCGCCTTCATCAACAAGTTGGCTCCCCCCTTTGTCCCGAACTTAAAGGAGATTTGGTCTCTAGATAGCTCAAATGTGCAAAGGTATACAATAGACCTGAATATCTCTACCCCTGCAAAAAAATAGGATGACCACTCTTCTTGGTCTCGCAGTTCTCTTTGGAGGAGATCAGCTCTGTCCTGAGATCTGTTAGGGACTCGGCTCCTGGACCCGATGAAATTCCATACAGTCTTCTATACAAGAGTGGTAGCTCAACAATTTCCTACCTTCTAAAGGTAATGAACATTTGCTTTGACAACTGCATAGTGCCAAATACATGGAAAAGTCAGGTGATCATTCCTATTCCTAAAAACCAAAGCAATAGCCCAGAAGATATCTCTTTCAGGCCGATCGCTCTGTCAAGCGTCCTACTCAAAGTGCTAGAACACATGGTAAAAAGACGACTAGATTGGTTTGCAGAGAAAAGTCAGAGTTTTTCTCCTCTAATGTTCGGGATTAGGAAAGGGAAATCTACGATGGAAAGCGTCGCTCATCTCGTTACTGACGTTCTGACGGCCTTCTCTGAATCTAAACATGTCGTGGGGGTTAGCTTGGATATTTCTGGTGCTTATGATAACGTTTTGCTTCCAGTATTGGGCGACAAACTCAGAAAATTCGGCATACCAAACAAAATTGTGTCCTTTTTACATTGTATACTAAGCGAAAGGAAGATCCTGGTGGAAGGCCCCGGTGGTACTACTCACAATAGACTCGTCTATAAGGGACTACCGCAGGGGTCTGTCATAAGCCCTATATTGTTCAATATATACATCCACGACGTATTTGAGGACCTATCCGCGGATTTCAAACTGCTTAATTATGCTGATGATTTTTTTATATACTGTGTAGGTAATGACATTAATAAAACAGAATATACAATGAACTCTAACTTAAGGATACTCTCCAACAAACTTAATTGTTTAGGACTCACATTTAACCCTTCCAAATGTAAAAAAATAATATTTTCTAAAGCAAGAAAACCCAAGCCATGCAATATATTTATTAACGATAGTCCACTACCTCAGACACAAGAGTTAAAATTTTTGGGTATTATTCTGGACACTTAACTGACGTGGAATGCTGCCACCTCCTACATTTCCAACAGATGCCAAGGAGGACTCAATGCGATGAGAGCAGTTTCAAGAGTCTGGTGGGGATCTCACCCTAGGATCCTAAAGCTAATGTATAACTCTCTCATACGATCACAACTAGACTATTGCTGTTTTCTAATGTCACCCTTATCTAAATGTAATAGCAAAAAATTGGATAGAGTTCAATATGAGGCCCTCCGAATTGTTCTAGGAGCTATGAAATCTTCGCCAGTTGAAGCATTACAGGTTGAAGCAGTAGAACCGCCGTTGGACCTTAGAAGGCAATACTTAGCGGATAAATTTTTCACAAGGAGCTGCATTTTGAGTGATAATCCTATAATCAACAAAATACGCGACCTCTACGATATAGTCAAAAAGAATCGTAGATTTTGGGGAAAAAAACCAACACCAAATTTAGTATCCAGCTACGGATTTTTGAACTCATACATCAAAGAAATCAAAAGATATGAAACACTACCTATCTACACGGTTACCTACCCTTCACTCACTTATCGTCCCCAGGTTGTAAAATTCTTTTCTTCAAAACATGTATCCAATGCATCCATAAAGTTTGATAAAATAATGAATAAAGAGTGGAAGGAATACATTCGCGTTTTTACTGATGGATCCAAGGACAAAACTGCAATCTCTACGGGAGCAGCAGTATTTAATGAATATGATGGACACAAAAAACGTATTTCTCTACCGAAGGAACTCTCAATATTTTCTGCCGAATGCGTTGCGATCCTGGAAGCTTTAAATATCATCTCTCAGAACAATTTTGAAAGCACGATTATATTGAGCGACTCTCTCAGCTCGATACAAAAAATAAATAATTCATCTTTCAACTACCCTTTGGATTGTACCGTTTTACAAATAAAGCAACTCTTGCACAGCCTTCATGAGCGGGGTTGTAATGCTGTCCTGGGATGGATCCCAGGTCATGCTGGTATAAGGGGAAATGAAACTGCAGACTGCCTAGCCAAAGAAGCTTCAGAATTACCTAACTCTCCTTCCCATCAAAAGGTGCCTTTCTCGGATGTATTTTTCACCTGTAGAGAACATTTACTAGAAAGCTGGCAGACAAGATGGAATGCGTCGCCCTCGAGATATAGAGCTATACAACCCACAATAAACCGTATTCCGTGGTTTAATAAAATAACTCTGTCCAGACAAAGTACATCAGTCATATGTCGGATTAAATTTGGGCATGTGTGCACCAAACAGTTTCTGTTTAAAATTGGGGTGATTACAACGGATATATGCGACTGTGGAGAGGAAGAGGAATCTGTCAACCACATATTCTTTTCTTGTAAGGATAGGGGAAAATATCCGGGTTTTATTCCAGACTTGACAAAACTCAAGGTACCATTTCCAACATCCATGAATGTAATACTCTCGGAATTTAATCCCAGTATATACAACGTGATTTCAAAATTCATTATCAAAAATTGTATAAAAATCTAGATAGGCGCAGGTAGAGGGATGTGTCTCTCTGTCTCGTTTCATCTTCCTAATATTCATTTTTATTTTTATTTAAATTTTTTTTTTTTTTAGTTAATAGTATTTCTATTCATTTGCAGATCGAGAACGAATACCGAAATTGGTATATTTTTTTTTTCTTTTCTTTTTTTTCGTTCTTACTATTATTTGAAAAAATATATATACATATAATTTGATTTTTGTGTGTTCTTTTGTTTGTCCAATAAGGGACTTTTGTTTTAACAAATCTTATTTTATTTTAGAAGAAGTAACATTGTTCGGTTTACATATCATTTATTTAATTCATTGCTTAAATTTTATTTTCACTCTCCGCCACTGATATCCTAATAATGTTGTGTTATTGTTACAAATCTGCTTGTGTGTGTGTGTGTGTGCCACCGCACGACGTGGCTCATCAACTGTTTATACTACAATAATATACTTGTAAATGGCAGGAAACTATACATATAAATAATAGTTCTGCCAAAAAAATTAAAACAAAAAAAAAAAAACTACAAAGAATACATAAATAAATAAATAAAGGCAATCACATATTACATTTTTTTTTTGAGTTCAACTACTTTAAAGAGAACATTATAATATTCATTATTATTGCGAAAAAATTAATATGTTTGAATAGACACAAGCCGTATGCTTAAATTAGGAAAGAAAACATAAATTCATATTGATAACATGTAATATTATTTACAATTCTGAAGTCTCTATGTATGTTTACTTAAATTAAAATGTAGTAATTTAAAGGCTATGCAATTATAAAGTTATTTTCGTGATAGAATTAACATCATATAAATGCACAAGAAACCATTTGCATGAAGTTAAGATTTACATAATAAACTTTACGTTTCTCGTTTGAACTTCAAAAACTACTTTATTTTATTAAATAAATTGATTATAACTTGAAATAAGTTATGCTAGTAAAATAAACCTTCTGACAGTGAATATTAAAAAAATACTTATATTCCAAAAATAATTAATTTTAATTATTAAGAACATTGCAATTCATATAAACAAACAAAATATGATCCAGTAAGTACATTATAATTCTATATGATTTTCATATTTTTTACAATGATATTATATAAAAACCATAATTTTTGAAATCCCGAAGTATACTCATACTAATATCTAAGGTATGTATCTGACATCTTGAAATTTAACTTGTTAATATTTTTCTCGTACAACTCAGGAATAAAATATATTCTTAATCTAACTCCTCAAAAATTGAAAAATGATTACTTCCTCGCTGTTCTTTGACAAAATAACATCAAATTTTATTGCAGACACTTCAAGTCAAACGTTTTTTAATATTATATAGTTATCCTCTGCCTTTCTCAAAGCTGAAGCTACTAAGAGATCAGCTATTTTTTTTATCTAGTCACTCCACCGAGAAAGAGATCTATTCAGGTGTCGCTGCACTAAAAACACTAATATTACCACTTATCTTACTATATCTTGTTGTTGAATCATTTTAGTTTTGATCAGTAAAATCCTTGTTTAGTAAATTTTAAAATGCATCATTATTCAAAAGCAAATATGTAATTACACAAATATATCTAACTCGATGGTAGTATATCATGGTGCCTACAATAAGAGCAATTTATATTAAACTTATTGTTTCAAACATTGTTCCTATTAAAAGTTTTGTATTGTTGCTGGGGGTGATACGGAAACATAACAAATGTGATTGTTGAAATTCAGAAATAATACAATACTGACTTCTCGTGAGGTTTAAATACAAGAAACTTGAGCTGGATGGAGAGTAGATAAAGGTGAAATTTGGAAAGTTACGTAAGTAGGTGTATTCAGTTATAACTAACTATTAAAGTAGTCTACCTGTGAAACTACACATATAGGCACTCGCTTTTAGAATTGTAAATTGGACTTGAAATTTGTTGTAATATTGTCATCTACCTATGTATTTATGAAATGTACATTACATTTATTCAAGAATAGGGTTATTTGGGATATATTTATGGTTATCAAAAGTTTAACGAAATTGATTTATTTCCTACAACAGTGGTTTTTCGAATTGAATCGATTCATTCAATATAAATTGAATACGATAAAGAGATTAATGTACATATAAAACAAAAAAAAATATAAACAAAGATTTACTACAAATATAAAAAATAATAAAATTGCAATATATGAGTTTGTAAGTTGCCATAACAAATGTCAACGAAGAAGATAGTTTGAAGGAGCGATCACTTCATAATTAGTTTTATACCACATTCATGATAAAAAAATGGTTTGTGATTACATGAAGATTATATTAACTATTCAAAAGTTTGCAATGGATATGTCAGTTCTTTTTTTGGCAAGATTGCATAGAAAGTAAAAGAATATATAACGATTCGTAATTTTGTTAATATATGTAGTTATAAACACATTCATTAATTTTGTATGTGAAATACTTTTCATGTAAGTTGTCATGTTTATATATCATATTATAGCTTTGAAATGTGTTGCCTGTTAGATATAATAAAATATTTTATGAATAATAGTTGTACAAACACAATGTTATTCTTCAACCTCTGTTGTGTTTTATCTCCATAGATACATTTCACTTATCAAACAACCACCACATATATAATATATTACATTTTGAAAGACAGATGTTTCTTAGTATGTAAGTAGAAGAGATATATGTACATACGTTGCACATAAAAATACTTGAATATTATGTTATGTTCATAGTTTTACGAGCATTAAAAAAAATTGGTAATCATAATAAACAAAATATACACAGCAAATAGGTATGAAGATAGTGATTATTCATTACGCATAAATTAGTCATTACTTATATTATTTTTTTTGTTGTTGCAATTACTAAACGATCTATTTAATCTGTCTCAACAAGGACTAAAGCGACTACAAGATCGGTTAGTGAAATTGTCCTATTTCATCCTATGATCAATGTTTATAGAATTTAGTGAAGCATTATAATTGGCTTACTACTTTGTTAATTATGTAGTATTGTGATGTATTTAGTTAAAAAAGCTGTTATGTTTTCGAATTAAATAAATTAAAATAAAACGATTCAATTGTGGCATACACGAAATTGTGATCTAAACTTTGAAATTAAAATGTACACTTCGTTAATAACATCAATATGAAGTACCTATGTAGGTAGGTACCTATTTTTAGTTTGGGCTGTATACATGACACTATTTTGAATAAATATTTTAATGTGTATTTCTATTTCATAGACATTTAAACAAAACGAAAAACTCAATTTTCCATAGCGAGAGAGCAGTTTTAAATTTTGTGCAGAACTGGAATTTGAAAAAATATGTCGAGTAAAAACATTCAAATTTTAATAGTAATAATAATTAGAAAATAATACATAATATACGCCATGCATATACAAAATTATCCAGATGAAACACATTTTGTAAATGAGAAAACTCATATAATGGATTTTTTTATAAACACATTACCATTTTTATGATATGAAATCTTTTGTACTTATATTTTTATTTAAATGGAGAGATTTTGCAGTTGATAATATGACTTTGTGCTGTTTCAGTGGTTACACTTGTGGATTTGAGTACTGACTACGTTATGAATTGTGGTTTGAGAGAATAGTCGTTCTTAGTGAATTGGTATATATTTAACACGCTCAGCGGTGCGGTGGGAGAATCTTTGTTCAATGAGTCGCCGTTCAAGTTCAAGAGCCAAAATAATATAATTTACCATCGCGAGTTGAAGAGCTTTTCAACAATCGCCTTTAAACCACATGCTTTAACGATAATACATTTGTGGTTCTACGAACCGTTGGTATTGTGGAAATATGCATTTCTCTAAGTGTTCAAATGAACAAAACAAAGATTATATAATTCGTAAAATGGCAATTCAATCTGTATTTAATTAACTCAACCAAATGATTTTTTCATAAATAAAATCATCCAGGATTTTATTATAGAGTTCGTAGATATTTTTGGATTAAATAATAATGTTCATATACTAAGGTGGTTGAACATGACCTTTTTGAAAAGGTTTTCAATTATGTATTTTACTTTTATTTATTTATTTATTTATTTATTTATTTATTTATTTTTTATATTTATTTATTTATTTATTTATTTATTTATTTATTTATTTATTTATTTATTTATTTATTTATTTATTTATTTATTTATTAATTAATTTATTAATTTATTTATTTATTCACTTATTTATTTATTTATTAATTAATTAATTAATTAATTAATTAATGAATTAATTTATTTATTCACTTATTTATTAATTTATTTATTTATTTCCTTATTTGTTTATTTATTTGCAATGCACACTGGCGGACTTATTGCCAATAGGTTATTTCTTCCAACCAGGCAGAAGAATATTTTACAATATATCTGTGGATAGTTAAGAAAATAAATAATTTATGTTGATCACTAATATCAAGTCCAAATTAATACATCGACGAAATGCAAACAATGAATTTTAAAATAGATATTATTCAGTATAGAAATGCTAAGTAGAGAAATTGGTTCAATTTCCTTTATATTTAATGTTTCTAATACCACTCTATTTGATACAAGGAATTATCTACCTCTCTACATTGCTGCCATCTGTTTGTAACTATCTAAACAAACAGATTTATCAGATGGTTTGAGTGATGGAAATATTTACCTAGTTTAATATGACTTTTGTATTGTTTTCAGGGTCTAAAGGTGGTCCGCACGAGAAGAGGTTATTAAACAACCTGTTGGCCAGCTACAACACACTGGAGAGGCCAGTGGCAAACGAGTCCGAGGCCCTTGAGGTCAAATTTGGACTCACATTACAGCAGATCATCGATGTGGTATGTTTTCTTGTACATAATATTTATACGTGTTTAGACATATCAAAAAAAAATCTCAAACAATAGAATTCTGAGTAACATTTACAAAACAAATCATAAAAAAAAATACATTGCTAAAAATTGTATTTAATATTAAATTTAGTAATATTTCAGTTAATCATAGATTTAAAAAAATAATAATTATCTAAAAAAAAATCACGCAAACATGAAGAAAAATTATTTGTAAGTACTTGTGTATGTATTTTTTTCAATATACCTACATAAAAACGGAGATGATAAAATCCTTCTTACTTTTTATTGATTAATGGAGTTTAAAATAAAAACTACGTTGCAAATATTTGCTCTACACCACTAGAGCTAAATTGTTTCGAAAGAGTACTCCTACCTTCTGCGTGAATTTCTCTCCCGAAACTATCAGTGTTAAAACATACAAGTTTATTAGTGTACCGTTAAAAATTAACTTATATACGGTTTTTCTTACATATTTTCATAGTTTATGGAAAAATAATTGGATAAAAATAATATTGATATCCGATTCTTGTTGACCTAAAATTTATAACTAAATGTTACTCAGAATTAAAATTTCAATAACATTATAATAAATGTTGTATTTTTCTTTATAATATACATTTATTTATAACTTAATTATGTGTTAATAATACATAAAAACAACTTCAGATACACAAAATAAAATCTTCATTAATATAATACTGAAATTGAAAACTGTTTTCGATTTTTTTGTTGAATTATATATAATTATTATAATAATGGTAGTTTCAAAGGTAGAGAAAAGTGTTAATGGTATTTTGAGTATAGTAGCAAAGTTGTATGAAATAAGATTTCACCGTTGAAAAGTATTTGTTTAGTCATATCGTCAATCAGAATTTAATATAGTTCCGAGCTATTCCGTTGACAAAGCCTTTGATGAAGTTTACTATTTAATATCAAATTACCTGCATCCGCCTTATAAATCTCCCTTGGGTGAGGTTACCAACAATGACCTGATTCCATGAATCGTTATGAATGAGGTTAAATTACTACATATTTGTTTCGAGGTGGCTTCAACTATCGAGAACCAAGACTCTAACGCGAACAAATATTTTATGTTCATTGAGATTGACGCCTTGAGCTTCCTGTGTCGGGAAACATTTATCTAAATAGTATGATGTATATAACGTTACAGGCGAGATTTTTCCACTTGTAAAATCGCGAAATCGAATAAATATTTTGATATTTTGAATGTGAATCGATTAATTTACATTTTTATGAGATCGATTTACGCTTTATACCTACCTATAAATACAAGGTATGCAATAAAAAACTAAAGATACAAATCTTATTTACAGATACAAGAGACCAATTAAAAGTTTTTTTTTAAATAACATTGTCACGTCACCACTACAAAAAAACTTGGTTGAAACCACTTTCAGCACTTAGCATTATCTACTTGTTTCGAAAACTTATAATAATTTATGTTTCAACTAATGTACTTTCAGTACAAAGCAGTTAAGGCAAAGTTACTGCGTACTTTTGTATATAAACCGATATAAATATTTACTTTCTGTTTTGACGTTGACAAAGTAAAGTAAATTTTGTAGAATTCCATTATTATATTTATACTATTTTACACTTTTAAATCAATTTATTCGCATTTCGTATTTTTTTATTTATATGGCAATTCACTCTAGTAAGAGTGCTTTATACATTGGTTGAAGTATAAATAATAATATAAATAAGTTCAAAATTAAGTTAATGTTCAATGTTGTGTATTTTAAGAAATTTTAACAATTAGACATGTTTCTTTTGACTCTTTCAAATGATAAATTCATTTTTACATGTTTTAATTAAAAGAGTTTAATATTTATTGTCAATATGTTTAGTTAAAACATTATATAATATAAATAAAAGCTAAACTGTTTTTCCTACTTTAATTCTAAGTAGGTACCTACTTATTCGAAAGGTTCAACGACACGTTTTTTATAAAAAAAATGAATCAGATTTTTTTATGATTGTGTATTTCCTGACATCATAAATAATAATCTGTCAAGTAAAGAATACATTAAAAATATTTCCAATAAAATATTGTAGAGAAAATTCAAACGAATTTTGGTTATAACCTGTACCAACATAAATAGCTTACTGCTGTCATATTCTTCGTTGGTTAAACGTCTTATTTCTATGTGATACAATCAATATTCCAATTTGATTTTGCCGTCTCGGCTTCGGTTCATATATAATATATATTCCAACGACATATTTATTGAATTTAAATTGGTAATAACGTTTTGGGATGCCTCGATTTCTAGTGACTGAAAAATCGGGAGAAATAAAAAATCTCGGAGAAAACCTATTTGCGATTTGTTTCTCGTGGATTAAATCAAATACACATACATCGGAGAAAATTCTTCTTTTTCGAGTATGTTTCTCTAAATAATACAGAAGCAGGAAGAGGAAATATGAAGTTCGATTGAGTGTTAAATAATGCTCAAATGACCCGTGAGTTTCATTTTCTCTTTATGTTTTTTTCGTTTTTATCGTGCGTCGTTGCTAGACTGTGGAACCATCTTATGGGACCAAAAGTCATTCAATTATATGAGGTGTATAATATTGGTTCGAGTATTTTTTTTTTATTTAATGATGACTCAAATATTGGTGGTGTTAATTGACATGAATATAAAACGAGACCTTGGAGGATTTTTTTGAAAAAGATAACATGTGTTTGGAATTACATTGGTACTTCTATTGGTACCTATGCAATTTCAAAATAATGAAAACTCACTGACCAATAATCAAGTTAAATTAATAGGTAGAAAAAATGTGAATAATTATGAATTTTATTTAATCATGAATAGTATAATGTTTTTTTTAATTATTTATTTATTTGAGGGACAAATTTAGTCTTATAAATAAACAGAAAAAAAATACACTATGAAATGAACAAAAGACCGTCCAATTACTTTTGTCCACAATTGATTTACAATAATAATTGAACCCTGCGCAAGTGGCGAGTTTATTGCCATATGGAAATTTCTTGTTTCCAGCCCAGAGAAGCAATATTTGCGTGATAAATGAATTTAAATAAATTTCTCCTCTGCTGGGAATCGAATCCAGGACGCCCGCACAGAAATCGAACGGCTTACCAATTGTGCCACGGCGGTCGACTTCATATATTATAATCAAACAATAACACTTTGGTCAGAATTTTTCCATTCTATTTAAATTTAACGCTTTGTAACGAAATACCTAGCATACCTAGTTTTATAAGTTATTTCCCAGTGAATTCAAATTTGTTACATATTTTCAACAATGTGTCTTTTTGCACGGTTTATATAACCTGATATTTACTTTACCGAGAATTTAAGTCTTGCAGTTGACGCAAAATATTGAGAAATATTGTAATAGGTTTGTGTGGAGTTTCTTAAGTTTTCTAATACACAGCGTATTCAAAGGCGTTGAAACGTAGCAACGGTTGAATAGAGAAGAATGTAATATTATTTTTCTAACTCGGAGCGAAACTTCGGCTTATGTTCATATTATTTAATACGGCTATATTTTTTTGTGTTGCGACTAGTTAACTTTTTCGTAATTCACTAGTTTGAGAAAATATTCATTCATTCATTCATACCATCACGGCATATCCCACAATGTAGGGTTGCCAGCGAAAGGTGTGCGGGTGTGCATTGCCTTATAAAAGGGAGCACAACACATATGTGTATACCCACACTACTTTTGCTCAGAGACACTACACATTATTAGCACCCAAAATATATAATAGATTTGTATCTGATATCTTGGACCTAGTCTTGTCGAAAGGACATAATTTTGGAAAGCTGGTTACTAATATTGGTTGGTAAGAGAAGAGTCAGAGAGAGAATTGACGTTTGTTCTAAGATGATTTTTCCACTACGAAAGAGATTGTTTTTTACGCCATCATACATCCTTATTACACATTGTCCTCTTACACATGTAAACACACCCTCACCCTCATAAATACACTTGTTTTTTGGTCCACTTGTTTAGTAATTTATTGTTCTTTATATATATTTTTATTACTTTTTTTTAATTATATACTATAAAAAATTATAAAGCAAAAATGTATTTCATAATTATAGTATTACCTCAGAACAGGCTTTGCCTAGTGAGGTAATAAATTCCATTGTAATATTTATTTTTTGTTATATTAAAATTATTGTACTATATTTATTTTTTGTTATATTGAAATTATTGCACGATTGAAATTTTTATCGCATGATGTAAAATCGTAGTGAAAATACATTGAAATTGTCTGTCTTAAAACAGGAATTATTCCTAGTTAGACAGACATAGGTAAAGTGATGGAATGATGCCAATCAGGGAGCACCCATGGTTTTTTATAAATATTATTTTTTTGTTTATCATGTTTTTTGTTTTGTATATTTTTTTGTTTGTTTTTATATAAATACTGAGTGGTCTCTGTGGTGTATTGTTTCTGTAAGTTTTCTTTTCTCATGTTAAATAAATATATTATCATTACATATATTATTATGAAAATAAATAAAAAAAATAATAACTACCCCTATTTTTTTATGGCTATAAATAAACGTTTAATGATCAATAACCGTTGCAATTAGATTGAACAAAAGATCAATATTCATAAATAAAAAAGGTCTACAATTCCCCTGACGATGAAACAGTTTCAAAACATCGTTATATTTTGTTTATATTAACGGTTAATTTACACTGAGGGTGTCGGGGGAATAATAAAATTCTTTTATGAATATTGCAATGATTGCTTGTAGAAAATTGGAAGCTGCTGAAGGATTAATGTAAAAACGTAAATAAGGAAATAAAATTTGTAGAAGTCGTAAACAAGTTATAAATTATCGTCAAGAAGAATTTCGTAGGAATATATCGCGTGTTAACGTTAAAGGTAATTAACATTACGCGGTACAGGAAAATTAATTAGTTTTCTTGGTTCTATATCTCACCTGAAAAGAAATAAGTTGGTAGTTAAACGATACAAGGAAAAAAATATTTCCGAGACGTCGCTTATTATTCGCCAGAAATGATAAAAAAGAAATTAGGCATTTGATCTTGTAATATTTCTTTTACATAGGCGAAAAAAAGACTAACACAAACTATCAGTATACTTATTATAATTATATCTTGGTATTTTAATTGTTTTTACACGAAAAATGAACAAGAAACCAAATTAAATCAAGGAAATTCTAATTTTTACGATAAATTTTGGCCCTCTTCAATATCTTTAAGGATAAACAAGTAAGAATAATAGAAGAACGTGTATGAGACGATGCACAGACGTGAATGAAGCGAGATATAATGATTCTGGAATTCGGGTCACTCTGCCTCCCCCAATCAGGAAAATAGCGTAATGGTATGTATGCAACTGCGTTGTAGTACAGTTGGTAAGCCTTTAAGCCTTATAATTTCTCGCACAAATATTGCTGAACCTGAATTCATTTAAAGAAGACGGCAAGTTGTAATTTTTTTGATGCTTTGCTTTTTTTAGAAATGATAATTCATGTTTCTCATTTCTGATTCATAAACTTCTACGTTTGTACATTGTCATGTTTAAACATTCAAAATGACAAAAAAAACTCAAAGGATTTAGAGCCTTTTCATCCGAAAAGAAGTAACAAACTTTGGGAAAGGTCGCTTCTCTAAACACGTGTCGCTATGTCAATAAGTTACCAACGACAGGTTCAACCTTTTTAGTATACGAAGAGATACTTTAAAAGTGGGGAAAATTATTTACGATAGCTATGATTATTTTATATTAAAGTTTTTCTCTCGGAGCCAGTTTCTGTCGTTCTTTTTCAACATATCGCAACCTGTCCTGTTGACTCTCGTCGATCTGATATTTACTGATCTATTTTCTACCTTTTTGAAAAATAATTGCAACAATATATAAACTACATATATACAATCTATATCATGTCAAAATTATTCAGAAACAGTTGTATGCAGGGTCTATATTTTTCACGGTTTTTCCAACTTTGAAGTCAAAAAACACCAACTTAGAGGCTTCGCAGTATATATGTTCGATCTATATATTCTGAAATTTTGGGCTCTGTGAATTGAGCGAATCAAAAGTTATAAGGGGGGACGGACACACTCACACACTCACACTGACATACAAACACACAGACATACTAAATGTTCTACTTCAAATTCTGAGTAAATGCACATATCATATATAACATATACCTACGCTCCGAAGTCTCTAAGTTGGTGTTTTGTGGCTTCAAAGTTGAGATACCGTGAAAAATATAGACCTGTAATACAAATTTCGCGTATCTTGGCTTGATACTTTGCAAATATGTAAGATACTCTTCAAGAAAGGAGACCCAAATAAAGTAGAAAACTATAGACCAATAAGTTTGTTCAGTGTTTTGTACAAACTATTAACAAAAAATAATAACAAAACGACTGACGAGCAAATTCGACCTATACCAACCAGTGGAACAAGCAGGATTCCGGAAAGGCTACAGCACTATTGACTATATTCATACTATACGTTTGCTGATAGAGAAGTGTACTGAGTATAATGTCCCACTGTGCTTAGGGTTTGTCGATTACCAGAAAGCTTTTGACTCCATTGAAACATGGGCCATACTGGCAGGTATGGATCAAGCAAGAATAGACTCTAAGTATACAACGCTAATAAAAAACTTATACAAAAATGCAACGATACAGGTTAAATTTAATGAGGACTGGTCAACAGATAAAATTGAAGTTAAAAGAGGAATACGACAGGGTGATACAATATCCCCAAAACTGTTCACATTAGCATTGGAATACGTCTTCAAAAAGCTAAACTGGGAAAACAAAGGTGTCCGCATTGATGGGAAAAAACTAAGCCATCTAAGATTTGCTGACGATATTGTCCTGGTTAGCAACAACCCCCAAGAGCTGGCAGAAATACTGCTAGAGTTAAATGAGGTCTCCAAAAATGTGGGACTATGTATAAACCTGGCAAAAACAAAAGTAATGGGCACAAACGACTTTCAGATTAGGGTTAACGGCAGCAACATAGAAGATGTTCAAAATTATATATACCTGGGTCACAGCATTAGACTGGATAAAGAAAACCAGACGGCTGAAATCAAAAGAAGAATTGGACTAAGTTGGGTTGCTTTCGGAAAAATGGGATATATATTGAAAAATCGGAAAACACCCATAAACCTGAAAAGGAAAGTATATGAAGCGTGTGTGCTGCCGGTTGCTACATATGGCCTAGAAACAGTAACTCTCTCTAAACTGAGTGCCGAGAAACTGCGAGTCACCCAAAGAGCTATGGAAAGATCCATGCTGGGTCTGTCACTAAGAGACAAGGTAAGAAATGAAACGGTGAGAGAAAGAACAAAAGTAACAGATATAATCCACTCACCGTGTGGCGACTCTGAAATGGAAATGGGCGGGACACGTAGCCAGAAGCTCGGACGAGAAGTGGACAAAGAGAGTGGTGACCGCGTGGGGCGGCCGCAGCTGCGGTGGAGGGACGATATAACAAGATATGCTGGCACATCCTGGATGCAAACTGCACAGGACAGGACGACGTGGAGTCAAATGGAGGAGGCCTTCGTTCAGGAGTGGACGGAAATAGGCTGAAGAAGAAGAAGAAGATGTAAAGAGAAATAAATTCTCTTGAACAAATTGACAGTTGGATAAAGGTAAGTAGGTATCTAAATCTGAAAAAAATGAACCTATAACTTGACTTTTATTTTTTAAATTAAAAGCACTTTAAGATAATAAAAAGGAGAGCATGAGACATGAAAAAGAGAGTGCACAGGAAATGCTTTGCGGGTTTTCTGGTCGTTAATAAATTTAGAACGTTTAGAATCATCTATAGGTATTTATCGCTCGCGGCTATCAAAAATAATTTTATAAAAAAATATTAAGTTACTTAGTACAAATACGAATATAGGTATCCCACTGTAGCAATTTGTCACAATTTATCGTATCGAATTGGAGGTAATTGAACAGCGAACTGGTTGAGTAATAATTTTGTATTCAAAGTTGTTAGTAAAAATGATTAATGACTTTGTTCAACGTCGAACGAAGTAATATTATTCAGAAACTATTGTCTAAAGTTTTCGTTGTTTGTCGAAATATTTACGTTTTGTTTAATGAGATTTAAATGATAAATTTTTAATGTTTGGATAGCATTAAGAGTTATTAAAAAACAAAATAATAAAATTAACTTTTAGAATATTAGAGGACGTAAAATAATTAAATTACCTTTTATTCGATCTGGTAAATTTGTTTTGTTCAGGGAGGCTTGAAACTTAAAACTCTACAAGAGTTGTAAGTAGTAAGTTACAAGGATGCATTACATAACGTTGAGCTCCTACTTTTGTATATAAAGATCTAGAGAGAGGACTTTTTTGAAAAATAAATAATGAAATAGGTGTTCGTTCCATTTTTCACCATAATATACTGGATAAGTTGACTCGTTGTTATTCTTTCTCTTGAAACAGCAATATTAGTGCACAATGCACACAGATTCTGGCATTGAATGCCTGGGATTTCATTGTACGTTTTTCATTTATTAAAATTATTGCACACCACTGTATTTTTTCTACAGCAACGTATGATATTGCATTCAAATGCTCCTACGTAATAACTCGACGATACCGTATTTCTTTTTAAAGGATAAAATTTTGATTCTGAAATGAATTTTGAAAATGGAAATTTGCTTAGAAAATAATTAAACTTTCATCGCTGAATTTTTAAATGCACACAAAAAATACGTTTTATTCATCTCAGGGCATTCACATTCATTAAACTTTTAATATATTTCTTATTGATGCATTCTTTGCTAATGTCCACATTTTAAGATATGAAATGTTATTGTACCTACGATGTGATATTTTTGTATTGGGAAAGAGTTCAGTTATTAACGAACTATGGTTACAGGGGGATAAAAGAAGTGGATATATTGGTTTAATATAATGGCGTGTAATACCAATATGATACGAATGTTTACAAAGTATGGTTTGAAACCAATGAATAAAAAAGTATATTTGATTGGTTTATTCCAATAATGTAAGAATTGATATATAATATTGGAATAGAAGAGGATTAGCAAAAATATTTTTTGATAAAAATGTGTTTATTTAGAAAGATACAATTGACTCGTCGCCACACAGAAAGTAAAAAAAAATATTAGTTTATTAAGTATAAAATTCAAATCACGTGTAATAAAAATTAACACTTATTTCATCTGAAAGATGTAACGAAAATATAAATCGTAGCGTAGGTTTTTGAATATTTTCAAATTATATAAAATATATTTTTTCTCTTTGTAGAGACAATAATTATTTATAGTAAACAGACGTGAAATTTTGTATTTAAAAATAATAATTATTGCAAATTGAACTGCCTTTAGCGTTACATAGCGATGTCAATATTGCGACAGTAATTTGTTGAGAAATATTTTCAAGTTTTCAATACACTTTAAATATCTGGAGCATAATGGTAGCTGAAACGGCCAAATGGAAAACTGTCAGAAACAAATTTAATTCAACGCTTTTACAGATTGACAATGTCACTGAATTTTGCCATAAAATATCATTTGCTGAGAAAAAAAGTAAATTTCTATTTCACGCCTTGCTTAAAACCTATAGAATCTAATTTTAGCTGGAAAGCGTTACGAAAAAACACTTGTATCGATGGAATATTTAATATGTAGCGATAAAAATGTATAAAAATAATCAATTAAATGGGTGGTTAGCGCGCTGGGTTAGTAATCCAGTAGTCGCGAGTTCGAATCCTGCCACGATCGATTTCGTTCATCTATAGTACAAGCATTTACGCTTAGTTAGGGAATGTATGAAGATGTAGTACTTGTAGCAAGGACATATTCATTCACACAATAAAAAAAAACATTGTAAAACAAAGGAATTGACAAATATTGTAGAATCGAAATACAACGATACATTATTTTTTTTTAAATGTAACTTTTTTAGACTGAAATAAAGCAAACGTCCACAAAAATATACATCCGTATCCAAATAATTATGAGTAGGAAATTCAGTCAGTAATCAATTCTTCACTTCTAATTAACATTTTTGTAATTGTTAGTAATAAACGGGCTCGACCTGGGGAGCTGGGCCATCAACTTAAAGAACTTCACTTCAGCTCTGGGATTATGATTTCCGAAGCTGAGTATGCAGCACTTGTATGGTTTCCTCACCACATGTAAAACACATCTGGCTGTTTGCAACCAGAGTAAATGAGATATGCCCGATAATAGGTATTGCCCCTCCAAATGTCAGAAGAAAGGTAGCTGCAGACTCGGAAAGAAAGAAGCAAGAAACAGACCCAAGATATCCTCTGTTTGGTCGCATGCCTCCGATGGCGAGATTAAAATCGAGAATTTGTTTTCTGACCATGACATCCCCCTTCAGGTGCCGTCAGAAAGGGCAAGGCAAGAACACTGGATTGAACAGTACAGTGGAGGTCGAAACAAGCTGTCGGAGACTGGGACTGGGACACCATCTACCCTACCGTACGGCGTACATGGAAGACACTGAATAGACTCCGTGTAGGTATCATACGGTGTAAAAAGAATTTGTTCACCCCATGTACGACGAGAACAAGATGTATCTTGCGATTGCGAGGAGATCCAAGATGATAAGCATCTTTTTGTCTATCGAAACATGGTACAGAGATGTATCGAGAAAGACTTGGTTTTGGCAAATGTCGTGGCAATAGCTGCTGCAACGTATTGGAGAGGAAAGACCTAATATAGATGTCCGGGCACGTGAAGTAAGAATGTATCGTTAGTATAAATAATGGGAATCGAATACAGGACGCTGGTACAAAAGTTAAACGACTTCACACCGTTCTACGTTGGTTATATATTATACTGTTTGTTAGACAGTTAACACACAAGATTGAAAAAAATAATGAATTAACTTATTTGACATTTATATAACGTACTTCTTAGTGGTGTGGTGCTCTCTTATTTATATAGGTTTTGTATAAAAAAGCGAGACTTTTTTTATAAACTAATAGAAAAGCTTTTTCAACCTTGAATGGCTCAGAATTCTCGTGAAAATTTAGGAATTCAAAACATGTAAGGCGATAAAAAGTTGATCGTTTTTTTATTGCAAACTTAAAATGTCGAAAAGATTTTTTTATGGAATGAGCAAAAAGTTTACAGGCAACTTAAAATCAATATGGCGAAAATATTTTCCTATACATATTATTTTAATTACATCGCCAGATTAGTGAATAATGGTTACTAGAGACCCGAATAAACTGAAATTAATGGAATGGTTATAACCAAAGGCAGAAAATTATTGTGCAAGTTTATTTTTTTTATTTATCAATATCATCAACGCATAGTGGTGATGTGATTCAAATATTTAAAATCTTGAACATTGATCGAAAATGTTTACATTTGACACACCAAAAGAACTTTCATTCCATGTTATATTTTTAGACAGTAACTACGTCATACTATTCTTTGTATGAAGGGAAATAAGAAATTCATTTTGTATTTTCTTTATAGTCTTTTCACATTATTTATACATTTTCAATAAATAAAAGTGTACCTATCTACTATTTTACTAATAAATCCGAATTCAATATAATATTCCAGTCTCGTTAAGTTTAAATTCGTCCGTTTATTGAAACCAGTTAAAAACTACCAAATGAAAGCAACAATTAATGTGGTTTGAATATTTAATTTATATTAATTGAATTTTGGCCCATGAGATCAAAATCTTCGTCAACCGTTGAACTATAAAATACGGCAAATTTATACAAAAGGATATAAAATAGTGACCTTGCTATCTGTTTTATCACGATCGACGAAGGCAAAAATTAAACATTATTTTCGTTGGAGATAAAAATGAAAACCTGCGGAAATAATCTTTTGCTCCGGGTCCTTTTATGCATTCTTGAACATGATGATTGTTCTGGAACGTTTCCGATACATATTGAGTAGTGCCGCCAGCCCGGGCTGGTTATCCGATTATTTACTTAACTTGGCAGGTCCATCGTGTGGAAGATTTTCCTCTTGCCATTTCTCTATTGCGCGTTATTCTTCACCCACCTTTTCTTCAAGTGACTGAAGTAAGTATTTATGATTTTTTCTTCCCTTAGCCATACAATCGATAAGCGAGCTGAGTGCCGACAATATGGGTTATTTAATACGTATAGAAATTATGTCCTTTACTGTTGGTGTCCGGGCCATTAGATACGCTTTATGCTTCCTATATAATGTACTTTGATTCTTCTTTAATAGGTTGATTTGGGGCATACCTTTAGGGAATAAATGTATACGGATTCAATGAAACTTTTGAAGCATACATCTTAACGTCTATTTTACACATAATAATGTTGGTATAATATAAACACGTTATATTTTTGCCACTTTTTATATGTTAGGTACACGTTATGGCTTCATGTTGACTTATCCCTAATTTTTAATAATTTTTCACTTGATGTAAAAAAATATTTAAAATAATAAATAAATGTGTGATTAGACGATTTCAATATAGTTAACCATTTTATTTCTTTCAAATAAAAATAAGTTATACTTATCCAGAATATTTCCACTCGGGTTTACGTAAAAAAAGGGTTTTCGATAAGAAACTGCACCGAGAATACTGGTATTTTCATATTCATTTGACTATCCTCTAACGTGTAATTTCTACATTTCTGGTTTATTTCTACTAAATTATGTATAGGTTCTAGAGATGATTTTATTTGAAAACACTCTCATTTCTGATGAAATATGCTCCAAATTCTCGAAAATAAGATTTTCCTGTCATCAAAACATACATATTTATATTTTAAACCATTTTTTGGACTATGATTAATGGACTGTTAAAAATATCTTTATAACTATTTGAGTTTTAAACAGTTGTAAAAATTCCCTATATACCTTACCGTATAGGCGTATACAAATATACCTTATCGTAATATTTAGCATAGTGTGTTAAAAGAGAATATTTCAGTCGTCTAATATCTCTATTCATCAAAAGGGACATGGTGTGATGGAATGCATACAGCAAATTACCTACTAATTTGAAGAGAGTAATTAAAAAGAGTTTTCCCATTCATAACTCGTTTGAAATATAAATATATATATTTTTTATTTTAGGAATGAATAATAAAGATTTCTCATTGATTGTATTCGACTATCTAACATATTATTACAATGTACTTTGTTAAATGTTTCAAATTTATATTGTATTAACAAGGTAAATGTTTTAACATATTATGAACTCAATTTGAATAAGATAAAGGAACATATCCGAGATTTCAAACAAAGTATGTTTATTAACGGTCCACTTAACCAGATTAGTTCTTTACTTGTATAAAATGTTTTGAAATCATAACATTTAGGAATATATCTCGTTGTAACTAATTTTACTTGATCTATATTTTGAGAAATACATACTTAAGTATTAACCATAATCGAATTTTCGTTTTTCTCATTTATTTTATTTTATTTATTTATTTAACTAATTTTGGTACGGAGTATATACATAATACTTAGCTTACATATGGTCACCCTAACTTTCTTTACCCTTCTACTTCTTCTTTCCTTCCCTCTCACTGCTTTTACCTATACTCATTGTTTTTTTGAGATTTGTTGACTGCTTCATTAGGTGTCCTGAGGATGAGAACATTATTCTTGAAACATGTAGACTTGGTTCTAATAGGGGGTGGTTGGTGCAAAGTA
Source organism: Molanna angustata (assembly GCA_963576475.1). NCBI lineage: Eukaryota > Metazoa > Arthropoda > Insecta > Trichoptera > Molannidae > Molanna > Molanna angustata. The sequence continues at coordinate 16,060,355 of OY754967.1, read as the reverse complement.
GTTTTATTGTTATTAATTAACGATGGAGCCACTGTAACATACATTTACATACATACATACACACACACTTATATACATCTATTACACATACCGAAAATCTCACAAGGCTTAGCCTGTTTGTGGGTGTACCTTAATAAAATTAGAAACAAAAATATTGGTTGTGTGTTTACATGTAATCAGTTTTTTGATAATGCATATTATGAAGTAGTAAATACATTTAAAAATCATAAAACATAATACATAGAATGTGAATGGCATATAAATACATTATAGTGGTCTAAAAAAATTAACTTATATTTACACCTGTCAATCTCATATTTACACCTGCGTTTGCGAACGTAAATTGGATTATATTTTATTTGGCTGTTTGGCGTTGCAATCAATGTAGGTACTTGAGTAAGGAAAATATATAGAAATACGACCTTTTTTGTTAGTTACTCCAAAATCGTCTTCTTCAAACTTGTCACATATGATTACTGGTCTTTTTTTATAAAAATAAAAATACATAAAATAATGATCAACGAATTTATATGATTAAACACTTCACACTCGCGGTGGTTTAATTTTCGCCAAACATCTTGAACGAGCTTCCGGTTGCAAAGAGCGCAAATATTCTTCGTCTTTTTGCTTCGTTGGTTGTTGTGTTGGGTATTTGGCTACAACTCTAACATATACATACGCGGATATAAAAAAATAGGTGCGTGTTCTAAAAAGTGTAGATACAAGTTGACATGGCGGAGGATACATAAATACTGCAAGTTAGACAAAGGATTGCAACAATATTAGATTTATATCAAAATTCGAAGGTAGGTATCATTTTTGATGCGCACATTGACGCTTACAACCTGAATTACACATTTCTCAAATATGTTGCGTTATTCAACAACGTTCTAGAATACATCTAAAGACATTTCATAACCTAGATTTTCAGTGAAAGATTTCGTTGTAAATATGGAAAAATAGCATCCGCTCGGAATCGACTCGAATGTTTTAATGTTTCCATTTAAAATTTTGTAATTGTATAACTGTAAGCCCTTTTTAATCTTAAAAGGTTTAATTCCAGATTGAGATTGTAGGTAGGTACCTCTCCTTGGGGAACGACTACTTGAGAGAATATTATTTTCCCCTCTTTTTATTAAAAGAAATGTTTCATTTAACTGTCTAGAGCAAGACTCCATTATAATACACTAGTAAGATCAATTATTTTGGAAACTTTCGACAATGATAATATTTTAATTTAATTTCAGCATAAAAATGAAAATAAATAATCACACAGGAATTGAACTAATGTTCGTAAATTAAGTTAGCTGATCATTTTAGTAGTGGCATTAAATAAAACAACTTTTACAGAAATACAGATGCAAAAAATAAAAATAATAGATTTAAGGAAATCATACCAATGGTTTACTTTGTTGCAAGGGCATAATTTTTAACAGTGTTATTTTTAATTATAGAGCTTTTTTGGTTAAATATTATTATTTATGAATTAAAAAGAATAAAAAAACACGATTGAATACAATATTACAAAGAAATATGTACAATTATAAACAGATACACATAAACAGTAGAATTGTGCAATGGGTTAAAAAATAATGAATCTACAATAATATATCAAGAAAAAAATATTGGGTATGATTTATTGAGTAAAATAAAAAAATATATATTTGTCTATCAAATAATTCAAAAGCAGGATGGTTTTTATTGAATCTTTGAAATTTATGTTAATAGTAGATACTGATAAAAATAAGGTTTTCTCCATTAGTACAAAAAATAATCAATTCTGCCAGTGTGTATTGCCGTAATACGATTTTCTACCATATGATACATTAATCAAATTAATTATATTTGAGATAAGTTACTTACCGAGAGCGACGCGAATTGAACAATGTTGCCATATTATTAAAAGGCATAAAATAATGTATGCAATGCGAGTTTCTTGACACCCGAGCTTGGTACGGCCAACAGGCAACAGGCGGCAAAACAAAATGGCAAATTTCAGTGATTGTGTTATTATTTGTTTCCAACATATCGCGAACAGACGATTTGCCAAAGACTGCTTTGACATGATGTGAAATATGAAAAGTTTACCTACCCAATATCACACACATACACTGCGGGAACAACAAACGGAATTCAGCGAAGAAAAGTTTTCTTTTTTTTTGTGAAAATACGTTCGTTTCACTCGTTTGTCATTCAACGACATTTTCTTAGAAATGCCAATATATTACGTTTGAAACTTTTCACTTTATTTATTTACCTTTAAAATTGAACAAGTAGTAAAAGATTCGATCGATCAGTTTTTTTTATCTATCTTTACCTGTGTATTATTATAAATGAGTGGGTTGTGTCCAACACTAAACTCTCAACATCATAGTAAGCGTTCATTTTTTCAACAATCTCTAAATGCATTTTTATGAAGTACATTTCTTTTAGACTATTTAACAAATATAAGATTCCCAGAGGACAAAAGTTTTCACAATACACCTTACACGCGAAAACATTGTCACGAAAATAGTATGTATTTTCTACATGATAGGTACCTGTTAAGACTTTTGCTCTGCGTTCAGCCCAAAACAGATTGGCATGGAGGCGGGCCATACGTGTGGCGACAGACTACAGCTGCTATCCTCAGTCATGAGGAAAAGGATGAATGAATGAACGTGTTAAGAAATTTTAAGTAAAATTGCATTACTAGCAAGATGAGCATGTATGAGACATGTAGCGCATAATATATGGATAAACATGTAGCGCCGTTTAATGATTCAAGATCATTTCAAGGGCGCTGACAATAGCGGAGAGATTGATGTAGAGAAAAAGAAATGTATTTTAATTAACACAATGAATGATGAAATTCTTTGTTAATGATTATAAAATTCAATTCAGTTATAAAAATGTACACAAATATACAAACAACAACGAGTTTCCCGTTCGTTGAACAAAATTGATTTGTTAATTTGTCTAATTAAAAACAACTTTCCCTTATTATTTAATTCTGTTATTTCCAAAAAAAATTGTTCGTTTATTGGTTTATTTAGAGTTATAATTTTTGATTGTTGGGCCAGTGCATAATATCACACATAACTTCACTAAAAATTTCATAATTAACATGGTGACATAATCGTAATATTTAGTGTACCAACGACATTATATAATTGCTGAAATTATCAAAGCAACATCCATCACCTTAAAAATACTTTTTGTCACTTTTACAACGAATTAATTTGTTTTCACCACTTTGAGCATTCAGTTTTTGGAGATGACCGCTCCCTCCTCAGGACAAAATTGTACTTAATATATTTCATCATGGACCGAACGTGCGCGTTATAGATCGATGAACTCAAAGTGGTGAAAACAACGTTTATTTTCACAAAAAGTAATTAGTAAGAATTTTAAATGTGACACAAAGTGTGGCGGAGATACTTAAGCTGATTGTAAATATGCCTAAATATCTTGTATAAAATAAAACACAGGAAGCATATTTCATAAGTTGTCGTGTTTTTTTTTATCAATTTGAAATATTACGAGAGTCTTTGTTATCGTTTTTTTTCTGCATAGGTATAAATAAGGTCGAGCTTCCTGAGATACTTGAATATTTTTTTTGTGTTACAATCACAGTAGTAGAGGTTAATTTTCAATTAATAAAATGCTATGTTGGTTGGCCTCGAGTTGTTTCTAATGGATTAAAACCGTCTTTTTATTTTCTCGTTTCTCTGTCATGACCTCTCCATTCTGTAACTCCTTCACTCTTTTTCCCATTTAACTATACCTACACGTTGGTCTCTCCCATTTTTTTTTGTATTCTCATTCTATACATCCGTTTTTGCATTATCTCTTCTTGTCTTGAATTCAATCCTCGTCTCTCTGAGGTAAGTCGTAGGTTTTATTCACGCATAGTGAAGGTTAAACGACCATTAGTGATTCCCAGGGCGGTGCTAATTCTTCCGTGGCGCGTGTTGAAGACAACTGGAATTTAATAAATCCTTACTTTCATATTGTTTCAATCACAAACAGAATGTAATCTTAAGTTGAGTCGGAATGGTTTAATTTCTTTGGACACGTCTGTATATATTTTATATGAGCTCAATTGAGTCGAATTGAAACTTGCACGGTCAATGGTATGTACTTATCTAAATAATTCTAGAATTTTTCTTAAATATTTCTATGATACACTTTAATTATTACTGGAACTTTGTATTTAACTTACATCAAAAATCAAGCTTTATTTTTATTAAGGCTAATGTCTCATTTATTCTTAATGAAATTGTTAGAAAATCTTAAGCAGGTACCCATGTCTCCAAAGTAGAATAAATAATTTAATTTAACAAATTTAGAACACGTATTTTTATTTATAATAATTTAATTTAACAAATTTAGAACACGTGTTATGTTTTATAATTGCTCACCACCAATTCTGAGTGTTTTAAGGTGAGACGAGACTGGTGTGTGTGGATGCAAGCGAGGCAAGAAGCTTATATGCCGTGATGGTTTGAATAAATAAATAAATTCATTACATCATTTAAAAAACAATGTGTTTATTCACTGAATAATTTGTGGGCCAGATCTAACTGAGCGTTCCTATATAGTCATCGTGTATCGTATAATATCACAACACGACAAGTGTCAAATTTGCACTGATGCAAATTGATTTGCAGTCACAATACATTAAAGGTAGATGGGTCCATAATATAGATATTATATAGGAAGATGGAAAGTCATTGTTTCCAAATCAACTTCAATGATTATCACTCAACGGTGAACAATGCTACAAATTAGGTAATGGTATGACACGCTTGCGAGTTACGAGTTTCAAATGACTGATTTCCACACTCAAATGAACGTGTTCATATTACCTACCTTGGTTGGTACACAAATTATTATGTTTATGGAGTATATTATGTAGGTACACCCCATACTATACCAAACAACGTATAAATTTGTGATGAGGTACATATGTGGATACATATAACTGACCCCGATGAAACAACAGCCTAGAAATCTCTCACATTCATACACACCATCAGCAAATGAACATTTTTGTGGTCATACTCCGGCGACAAACATTCATATGGTTATTATGTCCTGCTGCATTAGCGGTTTGCATGATAACATCGGAGTTGCTTTACTGTTCATTTTCCAATTTTTCAGTACGTTTACATTTTGATATTTCAAAGTCAAGTATAGCATTTTATGAATGTAAAAGTATATTTTAATACCATACCATACCATCACGCTATTTTCCTACTTGAGGAAGGCATAGAGAACCGAACGCCTGACTCTTCTGTGACATATGTACCTAAAAGTTTTGCCTCGTTTACATCGTCATACATCGTTTTTGCGTCATAAACTCATTGATATGATCATGACAATTAATATGATCTTTTTCGGGTGGCCCCATCCACTCTTTTCAGCCTTGTATAGGTACTTTTTGCAAGGCGTTCATCTCGTTTTAATATGATTTGATAGGATAACTAATTTTAATGCATTATTTATTAAAATTTAATTAATATGAAATACAACATTATCAATTTACAATGAGCCGTATTTTCAAAAAATACATTAAAAAGGGAACTTAATAAGAAGGCATTATTGGTGAACGTTGCGCAAACGCATAAAGTGATCACGTAAACCAGCTGATGACAGGTCGTAAGCCCTGTAGGTGCCTCGAGTTCCTGGTTCATCTATAATATCCCAACTTCGTCTCTATTGAGATATTAAAAGTTTTTTTTTTTTTGTTTAAGGCAATTCACAAAAAAAAAAAAACTTTTAATATCTCAATAGAGACGAAGTTGGGATATTATAGATGAACCAGGAACTCGATAAAAAAAGTTTGTCAGAAAAAATATTCCTTTTTTTATTGAAAAATTCATAAAATGAATAAATTTTATATTTTATTAACATTTTAGTGCATTTTCAGAATTGATCCGAATATTATTTTTTTGTTTTGTCGCACATTCGTCTCAAATACACATGTTGAATAGCATATATTATCACATTCTATTTTCATGCGTCTTCTGCAATACTATACTACATACTTTCGTATTGTTAATTATAATTTATATTTATTTATTTATGACATCTCAATATATTTACCTATAATTTAACTTATATATAATCCCTATCTCACAAGGAACTTTATCTAAATCAAGGTATATTAATTTAATACGTTAGTTATTTCTATAAATTGTCGATTATTCAAGATTATGTGAGAGATCTATACCGAACGCCCATTAAATTATGGCATTAAAAGCATAAATGTTGATATAGAAACCAAATAGTAATTCCGAGATCTTCTGATAGACTAGTTAAGCTATACTATATGAGTCGCAGTAGACACAGATATGATACGAAACTAGGGATTAAATTTTGATTGGAATGGAAAAGGATTTGGTAATACCAACATCAGTAATCGAACGACCAGATATCGACGAAATATTCAGAGGTATCAACCAACTAACTCAGAAACACAAGGGACGCGAACTCTATTCATTTCAACACAATGATCTTATAATATGAATGCTTACAATGGGAATAATAGTTTTCAATAATATTATATTGATACATTGCTTATAATAGGTATGTAGGTACTAATATTATCTACCAATAGCATTGTGTTATATTCCTAACTAGGATATAGGAAGGATCAGTACAAACTTATTGATTATATTAGGAATATTTTTATAAATCACTAGCGGACCCTACAGACGTTGTCAGGCTCGAACTATTTGTGAAACATAAAAACATACAAACATATTCAATGTTTGAATATAAATCGGTTATTAATAACACATTTACCTTTTTAGTAAGCACTAAAAATATTTGTTTTGTGAAATTTGAGTCTCTTTGTTTACAGGATGTAATTTTTGATATTAGTGATGAGTATTGTTTCATTTTTCATTCCGAAACATTCGAAAAACATTCAAATACGTTATATGAATTGCCCAATACCTGATAATTTTGATTTCATAGTTTTCTTTGTAAATAAGCAATAAAGAAATATTTTGTATCTGGGCAATAAGTAAAGTTTTTTTTTTCATTTTGACAATATTTATTTCATTTAGATAAACGTAGGTTTTGTCGTCGCTTGGTACAATTTTGCTGTTAACATTTTTTAATTAATACTTAAAAATATTTTTATTCCTAATTCGGATATAAACAGGATATAATTTTGTCGTGTGGCATTTCAATTAAGTTAAATAATATGTCTTCATTTGAAAGCACTCGAAGGTTTTCGAGTCATTACTTTTTTCATTACCATATGAGTGTAACAGTTGGGTCTCTTATCACCGACAATATTGTGTGCTTATACGAATATGTGATGTTGCCACACATGTGGTCGCTTTTCGGTCCTTATGAGTTTTTACATACTTTTATGCACAGAGATAGAAAATGATATTAGACGAACATTTTCACACTGAGCTTAAGTGATACATAAATTCAATTCTCGCTCAAGATTTTTTTTTATTTCGCGTTGTTAATATTATGTTGATAGCTACCGCACCCCTCAGTTGAAGTACGTAATCTTTTGAAATTAAATCTAAAGAAAGCAACGTAGCTGCTTTTTAATTCAATTTAAATACGAGTTATAGAGTTTTAATTATATCTATGCTGACGGTATTAATACTGCAGAACTCCATCTTAGTTTTTTTTTTGTTTTTTATAGTTAGTTTTTATTTTGCATTGTTATAAACGGGTACATAATAATATATAGCTAAAATTGAATGTTCTTCTGTTTTATTACTGTTTATTTAAGGACGACTATTTCATATATTAAGGCCTTGTCACCTTATTTCAACAGAGATATCTAAAAATACAGAGCAAAAAAATCGGAATAGCGAACTAGTACTAAACTATAGTTGGTGAAGGTATTAACTTAAAAAGTAAGAAGTCAAATATGTGCTTAATTCTAAAATATTTTATTTATTGCCTGTTTTTTTTACAATGTTCCCAAATATGAATCATATTAATAATATAATTAACCTACCTGCCTTTTTGATTATATCCAGTTAATATTCAGTTAATTTGCGAAGCAGGTTAAGTTGTTAAGATGGAAAAGGTATAGGCATTATTAGTTTGTTATATTTACTCATTAGAAAAGTTCTAGTAATGTAGTAATTGAGAATGTGATAAAATTTAAAAGGTATTACATATTTAAATGGGGGCTTTAGTCCTATGTAAACAAATATCCGTATTTATTTATTTATTAAGTCACTATAAGATAACATTGGGTCAGACTTATCTATCCATTATGAGATAATACCTATGATCAAATGAAAAGTTAAGTTTAAGATTTTTGTACCTACCTCGTTAGGGCCAAGGCGTGATTGTATATGTAATAATATTGTCAAATTGTGTAAGTCACATCGATATTTTTTAAAATTTCCATTAAAAAACTTTTATTTGTACGATTCTGAGATATTTTTCACTTTTGACACATTAAGATAAATTTTGAAGTAGGTAGGTAAGATTTTTTTTAATAACTCGGTGTTGTTTTTGCGTCAAACAGAATACTATATTAACATTTGCTATTAATTTATCAAAAAGAAGAGTATGGCACAAAAATTTCCTTCAGGGCATTGAATCCTGAGTTTGGCATAATTTTATTTCGTTAATAAATTTATTATTAATTTAATGGAGAGATATAAGGTTCTTGTCCTTAGCTAAAGCAATATTGTAAAAATGTAATTAAAATGAAACTTTGGAATTTATTTTTCATAAAAAGAAAGGTTTATTTTGCGAGAAATTCCGTATTTAAAGAAATTGCGCGGAAAATGGATGATCTCGGAAAAACAAAATACTATACTATTTTATTTGAAAAATAGACCTTTCATGTCAGATGTATTTTTAAGCTATTTCAGTATTTAAAAGACGATTGTAATTTTTCATTTAGTTATTGATTGTGGGCTTATATTTTTAACATAATATTGACGAGTAAGTAGGTATCTACCTACTTAAACAGCAATTTTTCAGTAAATTATACTAAATAATCTATCGATGGTTCAGTAAAAATGAAAATTAATCTCATGGGAATTATATCTTGTTTGATTTTAATCACAATAGATATTGATAAAAATTGATACCAATTCATTGCAATGACAGATTTTTTTTGTTTTAAAAAATTGCAATGAACAACTGGTTAAAACTGTAATATTATATTTGATTCTATTGTATTGATTTTGCACACAGTAAATCTTTGTGTAAAACATTTAAAATAAGCTAAATTTTTGGAACACAAATTATGTTTTGTTATTGCAATACCTAATTGTAAATTCCTAGTAGGTACGAAAAAACGTAGTCATCACAAATATTATCAGTTCGATAAATCTGATTTCATTGAACATGACACGTTTCCTTTATCTATATGGAATGTTCGGGAAAACGTAAAATCCTGAATAAAATGCATTGCGGAGTAGGTACATTTAACCGTTGATAAATCTCTGGTGATAAGCCGATAGCATCATTCCATTTAGGCACGTGTTAATAAAAAAATCAGCTTAAAGCTTTTAGTTATAAAATGACAGAATGTACATAACGTACAATTCGCTAATGCTGTGAGATTTTACCCAGTTCAATGTTTGATTATTCAAGTAAATTTACACGATGAATTCATAAAGTTTAAATCTCCCTCGAATTAACATTATTCAAATGTTGTAGCGGAAAATTACGAAGGGCATCTCTGTTATTAACATGGGTTCCGATATTGGCGAATAAACAAACACAACTTGTGGATTAAATTATTCAATTAATAGAAGGGAAATAATACCGAAATAAATTATTTTATTCTTTCAAATATCTAAATTATAAAATTAATTATTTTTGTTGAATAAATCCAATAAAAATACGGTCACATTTTGATATTTTTGTTCGAGGTATAATCTCAAAGAAAATTAGGTATACATTGACTATTTTTATTGCATAAATGATATTTTATATTTTTATATTAAGTAGATTGTTGGTTTTCGTATTTTTGTAAACAATGATTCATGCGCTGTTTGCAGCACTGTTTGAGAAAAAAAGGAAACATCTACTTATCTGTTTTACGATGGAATCTCTCATACTCGTATAATGTAGGTACAATTTATATTTAAAATATCGTTCGTATTTATTTGATGAATACATATGCCCAAAGAAGGAAAAATAAAAAAAAAGGTTAATCACAGAATATATATTATATATTATAATTAAACCTACATATAATTTGAAGTTTGAGACGATCCATGAACGTTATTAAAGAGCAATCTGTCGAAACTGGATTTTTTTACGAGTACATATACATCTTCCTACGTTCCCTAAAACAAGCATATATGCTTGTGCTATAGGTGAACGAAATCGGTCGAGGCAGGATTCGAACTCGCGACCACTGGATTACTAACCCAATGCGCTAACCGCTCTGCCATCGACCCATCTGATAATTATATCTACGATATGGGTAATCACGAGGGATTTGATTTCGCCTCAGTAATATTTACATGATTTTTAATCAACATATCAGATATGATTAGACTGTATTTTCAAGAAAAAACTAAAGAAATATTTATCCCTAAACACCTGATCCCAAATTCTTTAGATGTCATAGAACTCCATACGATAATTATATCCATGATATGAGTAATCACTAGGGTTTTGATTTTGCCGCTCGAACCAGACTTGCCCCCCTGATTTGAATGTTATATTTATGTTCGAAAAGTTAAACTGGCGTATTAGTTAGGTATATATATAAAATTTATTTGAATATTTCAAAGTTATTTTCAATTTGCTTTTCATAGTATTGTTTTGTTCACTCATGTTTATTTGATTAAGAATTAAATATCATTATTTTGTTTGTAATATTCAAAACGATTATAAAACAAAACATGAAGTGAATGAAGCGAACTAACGTAAATTAAATGTTATCGCTTTGTATAACTTTTGTGTAGAAATTGTCATCGGTATTTTATTTGAAGCTCCTCGGCATTGTTTATTCTATGTGTTGTCGCATAAAAGTTAATGATAATTAGATATGTATGTTAGTTAATATTATGATCCCGTGGTAGTAAAGGAAAGTTGTTAACTGCTATGACCATAATACAAATTGGTACCAATGGAAAAGTTTAAACTTGTTGCCGTTCATATTATAATTATATTCCACGGTCAATCGTTTCTTATGGATACCTAAGCACTAGCATTCGCTTTTATTCACTCTTTCTACAAATGACTTTGACGAAACACGAAGAAAAACATCTGTAATAAAACAATACATTTTCATAAATAAAATTGAAGATTTGAAAATAAAAAGGTACCTACTTCAATACGTTTTTCTTCCTGTTGTGTATTTTATAAGACCATTTGTCTCTTAGAAAGCCAAATATCTTTATGAACACTTAAGCTCGCCCTCCTAGATAACGTGTCATTTAGCTAAAGAAAAGACAACTCAATGTATGGAAGCGACAGTTGTCAAGTGACTGGCAACTGTCACTTCCATACATTGAGTTATTTTTTCTTGTTTCTTTTCTTGAGCTATGTAAACGACACGTTGTTTGGGGGGGCTGGGTAGCACTGGGTGAGTCTTGTCTTTTCCATTCTTGCATTTCCGGCTAAATATTCAAGCTACTGTTGAAATGCTTTGGACGATAATTTATTTATTTACTAATTCAATTCATGTAAAATAATGACTACAATGGCGGGCTAATTGCCATAAGGCGATTTCTTCCGACTAACCAAAGCAACGTAATAATGATACCAACTCAAAGAAAATCTGCAAATAAAACACCTCACCTTGCCTTATAAGACACTTTTTCAAACGTATGAGTAGGTACTTACTAAAGTATGAGTTGTTTTTGTTTACTTCAAATTATTCCGTTCTATATTGATTGATGATGAAAAAATAATAAAAAAACGATGAGTTGTTTTTGTTTACTTCAAATTATTCCGTTCTATATTGATGTTGATGATGAAAAAATAATAAAAAAACGATGAGATATTTTTGTTTACTTCAAATTATTCCGTTCTATATTGATGTTGATGATGAAAAAATAATAAAAAAACGATGAGATATTTTTGTTTACTTCAAATTATTCCGTTCTACATTGATTGATGATGAAAAAATAATAAAAAAAAACGATGAATTGTTTTTGTTTACTTCAAATTATTCCGTTCTATATTGATGTTGATGATGAAAAAATAATAAAAAAACGATGAGATATTTTTGTTTACTTCAAATTATTCCGTTTCATATTGATGTTGATGATGAAAAAATAATAAAAATAAAACAATGAAATATTTTTGTTTACTTCAAATTATTCCGTTCTACATTGATGTTGATGATGAAATTAAAGATAAGTCGTTTTTCTTTACTTATTCCGTTCTACGTATTTAGGTTTAATAAAAATGGTTACAAAATACTCAATGATTTTCGTCTTGGGGTTAGAGTATTGTACGGTGCAAGTTGTTAAGTGTTTAGATATCACAAACACGGATAGAATTGAAAAAAATCTTCAAAGGAATGATCACTAACTATCATGCGAATTTGAATAAAACTCTATATTCAATTTGATTCCACTAAGACGACCGATGCGTTTCGTTCCCTCTGAACATATACCAAATGAGTTATCTACGCGTTTCGACGCTTTAAGAGCGAAACGCGTCGATGCTCTAAGTCAGAAAAACAGTTAAAAAATATGTATTATTTGAGGTTGGTAATGAATTTGACCGTATTTTGACATAGGTAGAAGTATCAAAAATTAGTCAAAAAATGGTCACATTTCAATACAATGTCTACTTTTAAGATTATGTGTAATAATTTGTGTATCTGAAGATGTTTTTGTGTAATTACCTTTATCTTATTAATAATGCGACTTACTTTTATCGAGACAAAAAACTAATATTTTTAATCAAAACTTTTTTTAGTATGTTGATAATTTTAAAATCATGTGTTAATTTGTGCTAATACATATTAAAATCCATCGTAGTGCTTATACAACAATGAATATTTTTAAAAATACTATCGTTACTTTCACAGAAAGTTTCAAGTATCTTCATTATTAAGAAATAAAGTTAAACGGTTCTGGACCGTATTCGATTCCTTGAAGATAGTACGATGGATCGATTTTGGTTTGAGATTTGATGACGAAGATAAAATAACCTACATAAATAATACTTACATTATTCAAATGCAATAATGGCTCCGAGTTGGGTCAAAACAAACTATTGCAAAACGACCCCAACTCGTGCAAACAATTACACGGTGTTCTGATGGCTGTTTGTACTTGTAAAGTACTTACTTCATTATTAAACTTAAGTTGTTACAGCTTTCCAAGTAAATGGGAGACCCGGCTTGTTTAGTTCAAGTTCGCCGAATTTCTATGGATGATGCTAACTTAAGTATTATTTCAGGAATATATTTTAGTGCTATGGTTACTGTATTCACTGAAATCTCATTGTCTCTTGTAGAAATACATATGTTGCTAATAATATACGATCATGTACGTAGTTTTAAGTCACAATTATTTTATGTGTCATATATTTGTTAAATACACAGCTAATTTTTAGAATGATAAGTGATCTAACATAATATTATAAATAAATATTGATATTTTTGCTGTTATTATAAATCATGATAACTAAACACTTTTCGTTTATAATGTTTAAAATGAAATAAATATAAATACATATATAGTTTTGATACTAGTCCTAAATTTGCATAAAACAATACAATTAAAGTTAATACTGATTTACGTTGTTTTTCCATTTTGTGCTCCTTTAGGACGAAAAAAATCAAATTCTGACAACAAACGCTTGGTTAAATTTGGTAAGTGACATGAATCTAGGTCCGTCCAACAACGTCTTTTCTGATGGTAAAAATAATAATCGATTAATGTTAAGTTTCATTATTACAATATTTATACATACACTAAGTAGTTGATGGTACGCTTATTTTCTTCTTTTTCTTTCTTCAGAATTCAGAAAGAATCAGAATTCAACGTCTGTAAGACTTTTGAGAAATTAATAATTTATATTTTAAATTAATCTCTTTGATTGAACTGAATGAAATTTCAAGAATAATTAATCGTTGATATTTAATTTTGTTATTTCGGCAAAGAATTTTAAATCTTTATTCCCTTAAATTTATTTTAAAATACCCACCTTCCGTTTTTGTAGAAAGGCTTAAAACAACTTTGAACAATGAAGAAAGTCGGAACTTACTGAAACAAATTACAAATTATATAATAAACTTTAGTCTTAGAATATTATTCTGGAATATATATATATCTAATTATTCGTATATGTATTCACATTGAACATTATGTTATAATGGATATTAGTAGCGAAGTTGGGATGTCAGGCCGTTTTATCAACGCAAAGAAAAAGATTGGAAACAGTAAAAATAATCAAGTTTTATCTTATTTTGAAACGCATTGAAAATTATCATTTGCTGTTTGATTTCAATATTTTTAAACTACTTCCAAAAATGAATGAGGTTGTTCATTCGTAGTGAACTTTTTTATGTAGGTATTATGTTCAGCGATTTGTTTTTACTGCATCAACCGATTTCGAAGATTCTTTTTTCATTAGATTAGAGGCTATTTTCGGTTGGTCTTATTTCGATTTGGTCAAGAAATGATCATGGGATCCATGCGAAAATCTTCAATTTGCACTTCAGAGATATGAACTCTTTACAACATTCTCCGATTTAATGATTTCTTTTAATAGGAAGGGAGAGGCTTCAGAGATGATCACACGTATGAATTTCATCGAGTTCTGATGACGGAACTTACGATAAAAAATATCGAACTCTTCAATTTGTAAAGTCGTCAGCAATTAATAATAATTCTTTACTGCATTGTACAAATACGATGATTTGATAGAAATGGTTTACTAAGCCAAGAGGTTTGATGATGGGAATCATGAGAAATTATGAAACTCATCCGTTTATGAGTGTTATTGTATAGGCGAATTGCATGAAAGAAAATATTACTGCATACATACATTCACACCATCACGCCATGTCCCTTATGGGTTAGGCAGAGAGAACCGAACTCCACATATTTCTACCTTGACATACATTTATTTTGAAGTCGTTTTTTATATGAAAGATTTTTATTCAATAATTATGTCATATATAATATTTAGGTAGGTTTATTATAAAAAAATATACTTTTAGTAGTTACACTGCTTTTATTCATCTCAAAAAGCATTCAATCTTTGTACTAAAGAAGGGTTTTCACTATGCCACAAGAAATAAGTATTTACGAATTTAACACAATTAATCTGTACTTATTCTATAATTTTAACTATTCAACAGTAAATTTAAAGAGAAATAAAAGATTAACATTATATCGGCGGTTATGCTCTGGACTATCATCAAGTAAACCTAAAAATGCTGAGAATACTGAAAGAAAAAACTTATATATTATACTCGTAATATGCACCATGGAGTAAGGTCATGTTATAATCACATATGTACCAAATTTGTTGGTGAACACACAGTCTCAACTCTTTATTGGTTACATACAAATAAAATGACTTTCAAGAACAATACATTTATTAAATAAGTACAGCTAGTTGTAGGTACTGTGTCAATAGTTTTTGGCATAGCAGTTTGCCCGTGATTTGGCTGAGATGTCAACAAGTCCAGATACGTGACTGTCGAGATATCCTGATTATTCCATGCAAACTATGCAACTACCGGGAACATTCTCCAACTTACACAGACACAGACAAGCCCGCATCTATATTATGTAGGTACCGAATTATTGTGGAATAGGAACTTACCTACATCACAGACATAACCATTTCTGATTTAAAACGCTCAATAAAAATAAAGGCGATGTCATTCTTAATTATCTATTTATGAACAGTTGCATTCTGCGATTTCATTGAAAAAAATAATGCAAATTCTTCCAATTATCCAGTTTTTACTGCACAGAGAAACAATATCCCTGTTGGAAATCGAACCTAAGACGATCACTATGAAAAATATCTCACAAAATCACTATCCAGTCAAATAAAATGCCATACCATACACTCACGCCGCGCCGTTTCCCTATGTGGGGTAGGCATATAGATCTGAACGTCAGAATCCTCTCTCTTTACAAAAATTTCTCGCTTTATTCGCGTCTATGCATCGTCACATACACTCGCTTCTGTTATTCTAACCTCTCATGGTTCTATCTTTCAAAATTCCATTTATGTGATTGTGCCAACTATTACATGACCGACTTTTTCTTTTCGTCCCTCTTTTATCAGCCTTATATACTTTTATATAAATAAAATATAAATATACTTTTTTGTCAGACGGTCATCACTCATTCTTTCCAGGACATTTATTTTCATCTCACTCATAACTCAATAGTCCCCACAGAAACATTATCTAGATAAAATCGGTTGTTGCCCGATGATCTTGAAATACTGCTTCAATGGGTAGAATTGTGTATTTTTTTCCACATCTTACTGTATAATTAAATCTTTCATCAAATATTATACATTCGTCTTATTTATAATAACTTACGAAAGATTTGTAACAGTTCATAACAGCGTTACAAAAATCCCGATTTATAATCTTCTATATTATAAATTTGAATGTTTGTATCTATGTATGTATGTATCTTTGTGTTGAATGCGCTCCTAAACCGTTCATCCGATTGCAATGAAACTTTAGTGAATTATCGAGAGTATGCCCGGGATGGTATCTGGATTAAAAAAAATTTCTTCTTCTTCATCGGGTATAAGGTCATTTTACCTATGAAGGTGGACTATCCTGGAAACCGTTCATCCGATTGCAATGAAACTTTGGTGAATTGCCGAGCGTATGCTCGGGATGGTTTCTGAATTAAATAAAATTTCTTCTTCTTCTTTATCGGGTATTAGGTCATTTTACCTATGAAGTTGGACTATCCTGGGAACCTTTCATCTGATTGCATTACGTATTCATAATAATATTATGTTAAACATGGTCCCAGGTAGTTTTAACGGCATCTTAATAAGATTATATAGGAACCAAATGATTCTGATTAATCACGAATATATCCGAAAAAAAAACAGTATTATTAATGTTTTATGTCGCGAATAACCAAAAATATTTTACCTAACCACTGACTGATTATTTTAATGAGATTGGCTACATGAATTATTAGTTACTTACTTATCCATTAATGCTCCATTTTTCCCTACGGTTTTTCAAAAAAATATTCAAATAATGGTATTCTCAATTATAGTATTTTTGTCTTCAATACATCAACCTACGAAAAGACATGAATGAATTGCGTCGTCGACAGATCAAACAACAGCGTAGCAACGTCATTATTACAACGTTTTAAATAATACATATTTTAATATGAATAGTCAAGACTTTAAAACCTTTTCAAGTGTTTTAGTTACCTATATGATTTCATAAGAACAACATATATGAATAAGACCGTAAATGTAAATACTATAATAATAAATTACTTCTTTACGAGATATCCTAATTATTTATTCTCATGACTTTGATTAATAAAAATAATATTATAGTATAATCAGGAGTGAAATGCCACATACCAAATATTCAAATTAGATTAGTAATTATATTCAAGCTTGTAAAAGCAGCCATAAGGTGGGCCGTTTAAGATATCATTAGGATATTTGAATACATAGGATTACGTACATAGGTACTAGTTATGAGAACGTTAATACTACTTAATACTATATATGTGTACAAACCCTAATGCGTTTTAATTAGGTAGGTAACAACTATCTACTATCTATAGAAATGATTTTGTCAATGTATTTATTCGTTGCTCTTAAATGAAGAGGTAGCTCACATTATACGATCGTAAATACATATTAACATAAGTGTCATTAATCAATTAATTTATATTAGAAAACGAGCATTTCGAGAACAAAAACCATTTTTTTAAATAATTATAGTTTAATGGGTATTGTGTAGCAGGTATTAAGAT
Organism: Molanna angustata; assembly: GCA_963576475.1. Lineage (NCBI taxonomy): Eukaryota > Metazoa > Arthropoda > Insecta > Trichoptera > Molannidae > Molanna > Molanna angustata. The sequence goes on along the minus strand of OY754967.1, from coordinate 16,042,443 downwards.
AGGTATTTTTTATAAATATTATGTTTATAAAAATGGGCAACGTACAAAAATAAATGAGTTATTGTAACTTAATCAACTCACCTTTGATTTCATGTTACATGAACGCACTGCTGGAAACAAAACAATGAATTATTCCTGTCTAATGTGACTCCTGAAAATGGTCATGGACATAACAAATATGTCTACGGACCTGAACTAAGGTATTCAATGAAAAGAAATTAAAGAATAGTTGAAGTGATTGGAAAAATAACGATATACATCAGAGCATTCTTCGAAAATTAAAGGACATGTTTCTATTCACTTCATTCAATCCAAAAGTAATGATTTTGTAAAGAATACTTTTTTGATGACAACTTTGCTGTATTAATAATCAGACAGGAATGTAGCAGGTGTTAGGTTGTAATTTAACATGAATAAATAATCAATATTATTTCTAAATATAACCTATTTGATTTAGAATAGTTAATGTATTTTACGCCTATCAAATCACAAGAGATTCAATAGATCATCACACTATTAATTTACTTTGGTTGGTTATAGTACGATGACGTAGGATTTAAACACAAGTAAAATACATATATATTTAATCGTTAGTTCAGAACAATATTCGCTACACATATTTCAAGTAAATTTCCACGAAAAATAATTTAAGGGTTTATAAAATAGTGTGTAGGTATCTTCAACGAAATATAAAAACGGTAAATGAAGCACCTACATTGTATTAAATAGACCTGTATATTTTCTTAGTAAGAAAATATTTTGACAACATCGCAAACAATATTGAGATAAGGCATTGAGCTCGGGATTTTTATATACGTTTAAGGACAATATATTTCACGAACGAAGATAAAAAGAAGAGGAACAAAGAAAGGAGGATGAAAAATGAAGACAAACAGCTGAATATTCCAGTCAAAGGAGAAAGAAATCTTGGGTAACATGGCAGTATCCATTATCAAGGCTTTATGAATATTTTTAAGTTCATACAGTCTTGTATATAGATATTACTGCGTTATCCTATATTCTTCACGATCAATCAACAAAATGAACTGACGATGATTACTTGCGGATGTCTCTCGCTCCATCAAAAATGTTTATTTCCCTCACAGGAAAGATTATAATATACCTGATTGTAGGTAAGTATAAGTTAATAAATCTTAACATAATACAAGTAAAATATTAGTGTACACAATCTTAATAAATTTAAAAATTTATCAACAAAATCAACAACAAAAAATATGCAATAGTTTATATGGCAATATACCCTATCTAGAACTTTTAAATTGAAATATAATTTAAAACATAAATATGTTTATTTTAAACTAATGTATTTTGATTGTTTTGTCGGCAATCAATATACATTTATCACTTAATATGTAACGTATTAAACGTGGTGTATGTGGTTGTTCTGAAATGTTTTATTTACAATTAAACAAATATGATAAACGATATTTTAAAAATACACAATGAACATATTTAATAACATATTATTGCCCTTTACCAGAGTGCAAGCACTCGTCTGTAAAATATGAGGTAGTAAAAGTTTCTGCCACCTTGGAACAGGCTCAGCCGTGTTATACAAAAAAAATTGTTTAATCCTATAATTTTTGTATTGTTAAAATGTAAATTGTTTTTTTTTTGAAAACTAAATAAAACAATGAATGTTTATAATTCAGGTGAAACATTTGTGCATGATTTAACAATAAATGTAATATTCCTAACTGAATATATAATCGTTTATTATATACCGAAATGCGAATCATCATTCATTTTTTTTTCATTAGTTAGATCAAAGTTGAATTAATTGAACCCGCTTGATACACACGATTTCCTACATAGCTTTGGACCCTTCCTATAATATAATTTGTTGAATGAATTTTTGTAATGTAGCATCTACAAAATATATTTATTCCGCAATATCTAAATTTTCTTAATCAATTGTATCTGTAATGCCGCGTTGACACAGTCAGAGTATGCTCGGTCCGAGTGGACTCGTATGTATGAGTAAGCTTCATCCAAGTGTATACGGATAGCGGTTTACACATAAACTTTTTCACTAGGATTTAAAATCATAAATGCGACAGCTCTGTTGCTGTAAAAGGTGTTGGTTTTCATTTAACACACGAGCTTTTTTACTCGTTTTTAAGGTCATAAATATGGCACAGACAGATCTGTTGCTGCAAGGTGTCGGAGTTGTTGCAGACACATTCAAGAGATAGAAAACCACTATACGGAAAAAAATAAGCAACGCAAAAGAAAAATTTGGACCCGTCAATGGATTTTAAGGCGTACAAAGTAGAACGCATCTGAAAATTTCCTTCGTGAAGTACAAAATATGGCACTGCCGCGTTCCTTGCGTCTTTATTTTTATAATCTTTTAATTTAACGTTCCATAGAACTTCTTCCGCTTCGTATAATTCTAAAAATTTAGTGGTATCGCGCTCAGATCACTTTTTTACAGCGAGATGACATATGTTTGTTGTTGTCCGCCATTTTGTTTCACGACTCCTATACGAGCTAACTCGGAACAATAGAACGTGGTCCGAGTCTACACGAATCGGACGCCTTCATCCGAGCGGGCTCGGATTACCGGTTGCCATAATTCGAGTCGGGTCCGAGTAGGTATCCGAGTGTGCTCGATCCGAGCGCACTCTGACTGTGTCAACGCGGCTTGTAATATTTACTAATTTATTTTTTCTGTCATTTGGCACAATTCACTCTTCTAAGGGTGGGTTGCCTAGTAATACAAATATCTACGAAAACATAATTTGCTTTTAGTTTATTTAAACCCAATGGAACCATTTTTAGCTTGCTGATAATAATTATTCAGATTATTTTACATCGGTTATTTATTGGATATGTACACAATTCTGTATCTACAAGTAAATTTATTTTAAGTGCATACATTACATGGGCGAAAAAGCATATTTTGTTTAAAAAATAAAAAGTGTTTGTAGGTACTGCTGTGTATAATTGAAGTTATCGTTATAACATACCATAATAAGTATGAAAGGTCTATAAAAGGACGTGAAATACATACAAATGAGATTTTTATTTGAAGTTCAACAAGTGGACAAGCTTCGCTGATCACCGCTAATGTTGGAGGATTGCCAGTACAAAACTATATGATACATGTTGCTCGTAAAACTACTCCGAATGTGTATGCCAACATACAACCTTATTATGTACGTACCAAACAACCCACTAATAGTTAACTAGGATGCTTCAAAAAAATGTACGATATTATTTATCGCAATGTGATCAACGTCGTTTATGATATTCGAGGTGTTAGCTTATTTTGGTCAGACATAAAAATATATCTTAAAATGTCCTTTTTGACTTATTTACTATATAGCTACATATGAATATAAAAGGAAAAGAAATTCCTGTTATAAAAATGAAAAATTATCAGCCTTCGTGGTTCAACAAATTATAGTATATCAGACTCCTGTGTCTGGTTCGAACATAGTTTTTCTCTGTTTTTAGACTGAGCTTGTAAGGTAACATTGACCACCATTCAAAATTAAACAACTTGTTATATATGGTGTGTGTTTAATTGATATTTGACGTAGTAATTTCAGATTATTAACAAGCAGTTTACGAGTAGGTATCGTTATTCTTTTGTTACCAATGTACATTAATGGAGCAATAAAAATATGTATTTTAGTTTGAAATTATCAATCAATTGAAATTCATCTTTATTTCAAGAAATGTGGTTGAGATTTCCTTTATTTCTAATAGTTTTTGTTTTGAAAATTGTGTAGCTACAAATAATCTACCATAAAAATATTCGTACGATATAATTTGTTATGAAGTATTTAATTTTTATTTAAGAATTTTTTTTTATCGAAACAAATAAATATATGAAATAAACCCAGGCAGGATTTTTTAACCAAATCTCTCCAGTTTTACATACTAACCACTATGACAGTAACCCTTCTCCATATTTCTAGTAGGTACCTATATATTTTTATACGCCCAGGGAGAGTAACTGTTCAACAAAAAAATTTGTTAAAAGATATTACAAAAGAAACAATAACATGTGGGCTGTTTTGAAAAATGTCCTTGACAAACTTTTCTTGGTGAAAATTCAGAGTTTGCGAAAAACTTGTATTTTACGTAAATTCATTGATGTTTGTTATTATTCATATATTTCAACACCCAAGTTAAGTGTTTTCGTGTACGAAGGGTGTAGTGTAAACTATAAATGTTGACGTAAGAATAAGAAGCTATAGCATAGGTATTTTTTAAAGATGTTAAATACAAAAAAAATTATTTAAACAAAATATTGGTTAAAAAATATTTACTATTTGTTGCAAAGAACACATATGCTTTAAACCAATATAGATTTGTAAAAGTAATGTAGTATGTAATTGATGCATTATAATTGATGTTGGTATTCAGAAGGTTAATGCGCATCTCTTGGGTCGATAGAGTTTACAATACAATAGTTCTAAATATGATGAAGAAAGAGAGTTGATGACCGTGGTGATAGATATGCCCTTCTACAACTTATGGTGGAGGGAGAGATAGAGGGAAGACGGAGTATGGGGCGTAAAAGAATAAAGGAGCGTGGGTTAAACATCTCAGGGTTCAGGATTTCGGATGCGGCGTCACTTATTAGGTTGGTGCAGGATAGGGATAAATTTAGTGAGATGATCGCCAAACTCCGTTTGGAGCGGCCCAAGAAGAAGAAGGCATATAGTAGGTATTCTTTTTTAACTAACATGTAATTTGCTTTGAAGAGATAAACACAAAGACTCAAAGCAATAAAACAGAAATTTTTTGTAAATTAACACATTAAGTCGATAATTTAATATGCTCTTTTAAAATAAACAAGAACATTGGGTGAAACGACAATTATCGGAGCCATGATTATAAATATTGTTACCTAAAACCATTGTTAAATAGTTCGTGTTACGGACCAATAAAGGCATCGTTTGTGGAGGACTCGATACACATTAAATATAAATTGGTTCGTAAAATGTACTGCGATTGTGTGAATGGTCTTATATCAGTTGCGATGTACACGATAATATGTTAGGAAGAAAATATATTAACGGTTAACTACTTTATTCTTACCCGGGAACGTTCCCGTGATCATATTACGTATGTGGGTTCATGCCATGACCAATTTAGCATCCCACATCAGTTCTCTGAAACTGTAAAAAGATTTCAACTCCATGACCAGCCGACATAAGGATGTTTCTCGGAACATTTTATTGAGTTTCGTTTAAAATGACCGACTTTAAAGTGTTGCTATTCAAATCGTGCTATTGAGTCCGTTGAGAATTATTGATTTTTAAACATGGATTATTTTGATACTCACACAACTCCGATTTATTGTGAGATTGAATATTCTAATGTGTAAAAATACATCTACTTATTTTGAAACAAGGTAGATAATATAATTGCTGTCCAGCCAATGTCGAGACATTTTCTGACACGAATTAACTGTCTTTCCTATTAAGTTCACATAGTAGTATTCTATGGAATCTTTTTCATTCAAACCATCACGGCATATTTCGCAATGTGAGGTTACCAGCGACAGATGTGCGGGTATGCATTACCTTGTAAAAGGAAGCACGACACAAGCGTTTATCCCCACACACCATTTTCATCTCACCTAGAAAGGAAACATTCATAATTGGTGGTGAACTTCGTTGCTTACCATTGTAAGATGTTATATTTTCAATTATCCGTCTTTTGCGGGACACCCGAAAACGATGGCAATAGAGAAGATTGGAAGCACTATTCTATGCCGAGAATATACTCTAAAGAATTTCCATTTCTTTAAATGCACGACAATCATTTGTTTTTTTTTGTTTTGTATATGTATGTGTGTGTAAAGTTTTGTGTGTCTTATATAAATATTGTACCTTATTTTTTTATTTTGTTTTCTCTCTTTTGTCAATTTAAATAGTCAATTTTCTGAACTCTGATGTTTTGTGTGCCTTATATGAATATTTTTGATTTTTTCTCTGCTATGTACCTACATATATGCAAGTTGTAAGTTTTTTTGAACTCTTCCCCCGAGCACAAGTTTTCCTTCTTTTACGGAGAGAATTTTTTTTTAATTTCAAATTATAATAGTGATATCTATTATACCTACTTTTATTGTAATGATAGGTATATTCTGTATCATTTTTTTATATTTTCATAATAATAAATTTACTTTACTTTACTTTTGTTAACTTCAAAATATATTTCGTAACTTTTTAATTGAAGTGTTGATAGTTCAACATGAATAAATCGTAGAATGTCGAAGGGTACTATCCGTTTACTTTATAAGTGGATATCATGTACACAATACATATCAATTGGAGTGGACTCGGTAGAAAATTCGTATATCAAATTTGCATCCGATTTGTATTGATGTATTAGTGGCGTCACATAGATCAGGAACCCACAAAGATCCCGCATCGGAGATCCAGACAAGGGTACTGACGTGGTACAGTGCCCTTTGTTCGCGCGAAATGAGCCTCGAAATTTCTAGGGACTGTCGTTAATTTATCAAATATTCGCCCCCGAGATACAACGAATTTGTATGGGTCCAAACTATATTCGCATACCGTTAGATATGTATATCGGGGATTTAAATTCGAAACAAGCTTTTCAAAAATATTTTATAATACAAGTCAGGGACAAAATGGTTTTAAATAAACAAACCAGTCTGTAAATGTATATTATGTATGTACACAGTGTCACAATACTTTATGCCACTTTGAAATGAGTGTATGTTTTTTAGGTTCATATTGAAAATTTACGTACAGCCATTCTACATAATATTAATTTGGTAGGTTCATAATATTATACGCCAGAATGAAAGCAAAGTCTACATTTTTATCATAAAAAAGCTCTGACCATATCGTAAAAATAAATAGTCTCTGTGATCATATATTATTTTGTTAAACCGCTGTCAGCAGTTTGAGTTTAAAAAAATGTTGTATACTCAATATCTAAATCAAAAAGAACATTTTTTTACAACCAAACATATTTAGGTACGATCCTTATAATATGTACATTTGTTTAAATATTTCAAATGAGTTTGTCAATTTAGCAGATTTTCATTCGTTCAAACAAAATGGATATCTTTTTGGACCTTGTACTTCACTACCTATATATTTTGTAAATTTACATATATATTTTTTTTCAAGATATTTTTGTTGTTGTTATATAATAGGAACCTATTTAAAATTATGTACCTATGGGCGGTTTCGGAAATTAGCAAGATGTTTATAATATTAAGATACCATCACGGCATATAATATGCAACGACAGTTGTGCAGGTGTTCATTATTAGGTATATATAGTGAAGCAGGACCCATGCGCGTATCCCCACAAAACAGTCACGTCTCACATTAAAATTCACCATTCAGAATGGACGGTGAACCTCAATCATTTTTATCAGCATTTATTGAATATAGATATTTGCTTACCTACTGTATGTAGGTACCTATGTATTGATATATTTAAATATACATAACAGCAAAGGTTTGTTAACCTTACATAGATAATATAATACCGAATACATTATTATTGAGCGTGGCGTCCATAGAAGAGACCTGAGGGCACAACCATCCCCAGCTATCAAATATCTTGACCCGGATCATTGATTGTGACTAACAAAGACATTTGGGATCGATTATCAGCTTTGTATTACAAAATACCGCTGACGGCCTTTCATTCTCTGTTAAATGTTGACAAAATGGAGAAATCGTACCAAGTTCAGTTTCAGAAGGCATAATATAACGCCAGTTTATCCATATATTAACACAATTTAAATTTCATTTTGAAACGAAAATAAATAATAATTAGGTCGTACTTCTGATTAAATCATGAGATATAAATTAAATTTTCTGGAATAAAATGAAAAATTTAATATTCTCCGAGAATTTATTTATTTTTACAAGACTGTCTATTCGGTTGGTAAATAAATTTTTAACTGATAAAGAACTTAAAGCATAAATAAATTCTAGTATACTAAAAAGAATTAATAAATAAAACAAGAAGAGAAAGTATATATTTTATAATGTTTGTATTTTATTAGGTACCTACGTTGTATCAAAGTCGTCCTGTAAATTTTTACAATGAATTAATTATTTTGTTATTTTTTTCTTTTTTTTTCAATATTGGACACTGTCACTTCGTGGTAGAACTCCATAATTAATTAAAACTATGAAAAATTTTTATATTTAATTTTACGTTCTACTTAAATTTAAGTAGAACGTAAAATTAAATATAAAAATTTTTCATAGTTTTAATTATTTTGTTATTATTTATTTGTTAAAAAAACAGTACAAAATATACAAAATTACAATATTTATAGATTAATACATATTTATTTTTTATGTAGCTTCATGCCACAAGGCAATTTCTTCCAACCAACCAAAGCAACGTGAGGCCATAGATAGTATAGTGGTAGGTACATTAAATTTATAACAAACGGAAAGAAACACGTACCTTACATTATTAAGAGTAAATTCACAGCAACAAAGGAAGGAAGGAAATAGAGGTTGAGGGAGGGGAGGGAGGATGGATATGAAGTGTCAGTTAAGAATTATTAGACAGGTAAAATAGCTTTAGTTATTTTTTTTAAAAAGTTAAATCTATTACGTATGACTCAACTTCAAAAAGAGAATTTTTTTAAATAATATAGAAAAATGAAGAATATTGTTTAAATTAAGTTATGAAATACAATACGATGTCACGATTTCAAAATCAAAAATTTAAAGATTGAAGAATTGTCAATATCATCGAGCAATTATAGTGTTGTACAAAAAAATCAATTGTTGATTTCGTAAATATTAAAGATGTAATTGGGGCTGTTTTAGTTTTACTTTAGTTTAATTTTATTAAGAATGGAAGCAATCCATATTGATTAACCAAAACATCGTTATGAACAAAAAAAGAACAATTATAATAGGTTGATTTAAAAAGTTCCTAATGCTGTAATCCTTTTCATAGGAAATAGCTGGACTTTGGAAATTGCTTTTCCCCCAAAAAGTGAATAATAAAAAGCGATAAAAATGAAATTATTGAACATTAAAGCGAGTTTCTGTGTATATCCAACATTATAAGGTATCGCATTTCAACGAAACTTTCTCTCATATATAATAAAGAACAAAACACAATATCTATTTATTATATTTAATATCGGGAGAACCTAATTCTTGTTTTATTATTTTATTAATGGATACAAATGAAATTATAGAAACTTTTAACTGTGGATTTACCAAAAGAACACCTAAAAAGCCTTTCGATACGTTCAGTACACATTATTTAACTGTCACCGTCAATATATGTATGTATTATACAGTCCACGGTGTTTTTTTTTCTATCATAATAATGGGTTAGATGTCTACATAATAGTTCACTAAGCTGTTTCATCTATTGGATATGTGTAAAATAATTGCTAGGTATTTGACAAAAAGTTATAAACTCTTTTAACCAAGTCTTGCAACATGCCCTTTCCAAAAAAAATCGATCACATGATCATGCCATATCCTATGAGAGACCTTATGTGATGACATAATATGTATTTACCTACGTTGTACGTTCATTGTAACATTTCATTCAAAACAATAATTATAAACAAGACAGACATATAAATATACTAAGAGCGGTCTCGGAAAGATAAAAAATTGTAATATTTTTTATAGAGCTTGTGTGGTAAGATGATTTGTAGGTAAGTATGATATTATCAACCGCAAAGTCTGAAGAAGTAGCAGCCAAGTTTGTAGAGAGAAGTATTATGCGTCATAAATAACAGGCAGTCACTTCTGGCGTCGCGTCGCTTTCTAGAATCTCTCCAACATTTGCACCAATTCATATTTGAACATCATCTGCCTGAAAGCCGTGAGACTGAATACCTAACTCGGCAAACTATATTTCAAGAATTTGTCAAAAGTTCATCTCAACTTAACGTACACTGTTCGCTTTATGATTGGAATTACATAAAGTAGGTACCTATATGTAACTCAAAAGAGGATTTAAAAATAGTTTTTTTTTTGTTTTATTTTTTTTTTTTGCAATGATCCGCTATCCGAAATAATAGACATCTTTAAAATATCACACCTGATTCTTAACAACACGTTATAACCTACAGCTAAAGAACCTATTATTATTTAACTCATAATTTATTTTATATTAGGTACCTATACTTCTCGGGCAACTAACAGGTACTATGTAAAATATTAATTTGACATAGTACCTGTACTATTTCAAATACTATGTCAAATATCAAATATTAACACGCTCCCAATAACAAGTTACCACATTCTGGCGACTTACGATATTAATCGTCTCACAGAACCAGACTGAAAATAGCCACGAAGGCCGACAATAATAATATAGTAAACTGCTGGTTAGAAGATATTGCCTAATGGCAATAAGCCCGCCAGTGTACAGTATATTTGTTTATTTTATGCACATAAATATAAATAAATAAATATAGTTAATTACATAATTAGTTTTTTTTTAATATTACATCGGTATTTTGAGAAACTATACGATTAAATTTTGTGATAAATTAAGTCCATATATTAACATATGGAGTTCTGGATAATTATATCCATGATATGGGTAATCATGAAAGTTTGGATTTCACCGTTTAGGGGACATGCCCCCAGTATGGACATATTATAACTTTTCTTTAATGTAGGTATTAATTATTAATTTTGTAATGAGTTGAAATTAATATTCCATCCACATACATTTGTTTATTACTTAAAGTTTGAATAAAGTTTTAGACAACATATCAAGTGGGTACATTGTAGGTATCTATATGTATGTACATTTATGCACGAAGCCTTTAACTTACATTGAAAGTACCTATGTACCTAATTGCATATGTTCAAAATTGTATGTAAAGTGCATGGTGCAGAGCAAGTTTCTAAAAACTTTTTAAAAGCTTTTATACATCGATTAACCTGGATCAGTCTCTCAGATACAAGTTCGTGTATCTTATAATATTATACTTCAAAAACAAACTTTTATATCAAGAGCTTTATATATTAATAATCAATTTTAGTCAACTAAACCTTCATTTTATAAGCATTTTTCTAAAAAGTATTCTCCTAGAATAAAATAATTTATACCTACTTTCAAGCAAAGGTTCAAAAATAGGGTTTACAAATTCTGTGGTAGGTATATAAATTAATGTGGAATGAATTTCATAAACATACCTAACTTCATATAATATTTATTTCGATACTTATTTGACTGTATACTTATTATATTATATTATAGGTACGTTTATTATATTGTATAAAAGTGAATTATTAGCTGGGTTTTTATTATATTTGTTCAATAATATTGTATGGGAAGGTACCTAATAAACCTTTTAAAACGATAATACCTACTCCGAAAAAGCATTAAATTCAATATACTATTTTTTTAAGTAAATACATTTAATTCTACTGAATGCAATATTATAGATTTCATAATTATTAAAGTACCTATGCGAATTTTTATGCTTTTTTACGGCTGCTTATTATTTATTTTTATTTACTTATGATAATGATATTAATAACAATTAAGCACTACAAATAAATAACACTCAATTATTATTATAACCATAATACACTTCCTCAAAAGAATTAGCAGATCAATGCGTAAATTGTAAATTATTTAATAGAGCAAAGTAAAACGTAAAATGTATTTATCAAGTGTTTTAAGTATGTGGGTAATTATTATAATTTTATATAAATTAGAAATGTAGCGATGTCGTCCCGTAATCTAAACGATACACAAGCAATGTACATAATATATTGTTTATTTATAAAAGTTTTAATTGAACATGAAGTTTTCATTATTCTATCAAACGTATAGGTATATATATTCTTGGTAACAATTTTAGAAGTGCCTGTGAAAGCGGCTTAGAAAATAACCAGATTTGGAAATTTTGTTGCTAAAGTCTTTTGTTAACTTCCAATAACAAAGTTCTCGTCGTAGGTAGGTACATGCGACTTTTTCCCACATTAATTTCATACATGCGAGTTCCTTTCAACGAGATATCATATGGAAACAGTGACGATGAGAAAAATCTTAGTTAATTTAGTCTACAAATAAATCGTTTTAATATGAAAAATAAAAAATGTATGCATTTTCTTTTGTCTTTAAAAAAGTCAAAAAATATTAATCTTACACCGTTTTGTAAACATTGTTTCGACCGTTAGAATGTTTTCTTTATAAACTTTAGTTATTCACATATTATGTTGGTGCCCAAATGAAAATTACAAGAATTATGTTTAATAATTTCAAAGTTTTTTTTTTTTTTTTTTTTTTTTTTCTCGTTAACACAGTGGAAGTTCATAGTTATAAATAAAATATTTATAAAAATAAATAAAAACACAGTTTTAATCCACAAAAGGAGTTTGACTTTAATGAGCCTGAGCGCTTTCGCCGAACACAGCCGGCATCCTCAGAGGCAGAAATCAAACTATAAATAGAGTTTGATTTCTGCCTCTGAGGATGCCGGCTGTGTTCGGCGAAAGCGCTCAGGCTCATTAAAGTCATACTCCTTTTGTGGATTAAAACTGTGTCTATTTATTTATTTTTATAAATATTTTATTTATGGAATTATGTTTCATTTATTTTATAACTCATATATCTGTTTAATAAAATATTCGACATTTTGATTTTTATTTTATTTTATTAATAACAAACTATACATAAATAATATAACACTCCATTGGTGGACTAATGTAATGCCTCAACTCCATTTTATATGTGATGCGTGGGTGAATATTGTTTATATGTGGGATATATTGTTTATTTCTTATAGACTTGTTCTAGACAGAATTAGAAACAAATGGTAATACTATCTATCATACAGTCAAAGTTTGTAAATTTGTATCCATTCTTAATAAATTGTGAACTATGGCATTTTTGTTTATCCCATAAAAAGTTTGCTGCTAAAGATAGATACTCGTTTGTGCACATAATGAAAGAAAACATTCATATGTTGCATTCGTGTGTTTTTACTCTTCTTCAAACCAATGTGTTAATAAAAAGCTGTGAGCTCTCAAAGCTTCCGAATATTATGTGGGGATACTCGCGCTTTGCGTTGAAAAGCCTAGCGACTAATCAGCCCAAAAGTATATTCCTTTCAGTTTTGTTTATTGCGCTGAAAAACAGCTCTTTTTGAACAAGGGCAGATAAAGGCTTGACGGGTATTCATTAATTTATTTTTTGCCCGAGTAAAACATCCCATTTGAGCGAAATGAACCAGTAAAAGTGCCCACGTAGATATCTATATCTACTATTCCTGTTCGCATTTGAACTATGACTACCTTCGGTATATTAACAAATTTTGTGAACACTCCATTTCCGTTAACCTGATTTGAAGAGATTTTCATGTACCTTTTTAAATCAAAGAAAATCGTTTTTTTTAGCAAATATATGAATTTGATATTATTTCACATGCAAATAATATAAAAAATCGTATACTATTTTTTTCAAGGACGGGTTAATCGTATCTAAGAACATTGGCGAATTGTGTTAAGGCTCTAAAAGTATTTAAATGTTGAAACCTAAATATTTTTTTAAATAGCATAATATGGTGGTTTTAATTTTAAAACTACTATAAAAGTAGATATTACCCCGTATTCAGTAACTATTGTAACTAAAATAGCAACATACTAAAATTGTAGATTTTAGATTTACGGTCTTATTTCAGCGTTATAAAATATCAACATGGACTAAATGGAATAGGAGCGTACTTATATTGGCCGGAACGTTCGTAAAAAGTTACTGAATAAGACGTATTCTGAATAATTATGAAAATGATGAAAATTTCATAATTTTCATCATTAATCACAATGCGTCTGATTCAGTAACTTTTTAAGAACATTCCGGCCAAAATAGGTACGTTCCTATTCCATTTAGTCCAAGTTGATATTTTATAACGCTGAAATAAGACCGTAAATCTAAAATCTACAATTTTAGAACGTTCCTAATTTAGTTCCAATAGTTACTGAATAGGGGGTAATGTGTGAAAACAGCTACAAAAATGTTGAAAATAGTTATATAACTTATAGATGTTTTTTTCGTCTCTATACCTTTTGTGATAGTTGTTATAAGACATGTTTCAATCATTTCAACATCACTCATGTTATTGAGTATATATTTATCTAGTATTTGTTTTTCATATATTTAAAGTGTACCAAATAACTTACATATAGTGTATGTAGTGTATGTAAAAATATTGTACGTGATTATAGCTCGATAGCAAAATGTTTAATAAATGATCATCAGACGGGATATGTTGGTCGGACCATTCATGTCGCCCTTTCCATACAAAACTGTTGCATGAAATGTTAAGTGGGTAAACTTTACTAACAGCCAATGTTTCCCTTTCTGTTGTATCTCACATATAGGACGAGAAGAACCAACTCCTTATAACAAATATATGGCTGTCTTTGGTAAGTGTATATGAAAAAATGTATAACATAAAAACTCATTATATTGTTTACACACACGGCAGAAAATTCACCCTGCAGAAACGAATGTTTGTTGACAAAAGAAAAACAAATTGCCTACAATTTGAAGGGATAAATACTGAGTATACCTTTTTTGTTATCTCTTATTTGTAGGTACGCGATTAAAATTCTAATACTATGATTCTTGTATTATTTTTTTCTATTATGCATTTGAATTCACAAATTTTGCGTTAATTAAAAAAAACACTTTTTGTAACAATTAAATTTGTTTTTATTGGATAAAGAATGTTTATTATAATTCTTAGCGAAAAACCGAAAATAACTAAATTCAACAGAGCATAACACTAGGTAGCAATAAAATCGATTATTGAATTAAAAAAATATATGATTTGAAATGTGATTGGTAAACTATTTTTAGTCACCACCAATCTTAAAAAATACTTTCATTAGTTTCATTTTGAATTACCTACTGGATTATGTCCAGAAATATTACGTATGATTTTGTCACAATACACATATTTACATTATCATCACATTTCTAAATACATTTGCTTACGAAAAATCTTTAATTTCAACGAAAACTCCTGCATCTAGATTATTAATTGAAATTCAATATACATAGTTGTAGAGAAAAAGTAGAGATTTTTAATACGTACCTATTATTAATTTTATAGTTTGCGCGTAGTTTAAATACTTAGTTTTAAATTTATTCTGTGCATGGTCTATTTCAATTCGTTTGATGTATTGAGATTTGCACTTTTATCAATTTTATAAAATTCATTGAATTTGGCGCTTTCGAGACAATGGATAAGAAAGATGCTTGTTTTTAATTATGTAAATATCAGTGTAGTTTTAAATCACTGTCGATTTTTATTTTGAACGATATGAGGATTAACATGAAGTAATTAGGTGTTTTATTTATTTATATATTTAAGTTATTCAAATTTTAACCATATGGCCCTTTTACTGTCCGTGCAAGAATTTCGAGCAAGTTAAGTGTTATAGCCATTTTATTTGAAAATACACAAGCTATTTGAGAAATAATATAATTTGATATATATTTGAATTAGCCGAATTTCAAGAAAACAATTTGCCTCATAATTTATAAATTATCACGTATTGAGTGACCATGTACGAGTTTCGAAATTGTTTCGTGTTTATGGCTATTTTCTTAGAAAGGACGCAAGTAATTTTGAAATAATATAATTTGCTACATATTACCGATCTTAAATATTATCCGAAACGTTTATTGAAGTTCTCGTTCGTGTTGTATTTCATTTTATATTTTGGAAACATCTGTTGGTGAATTATTACATTATAGTTAAGCTCCAAGACTAAACTATAAAACTTTGTGACATCCTTTAAAACTTTGTACGTGTTTAAATGTGACCGAAAATTTTACATATGAAAGTTAACAAACATTCATCTTACTGGGTAATTTGAATACACTTATGAATTTATTAACAAGATATCTTTGATGTATATTTCACTATTTGTTTAAAGTTTCTTTAAATATAAATTGTGGTAATTTTTTTTATCAAATAATGAAATAATGATTGCTAGCTAAATTTTCTAGGTAAATATAACTGTTATTCAAGATTTACAAAACGTTAAACATATTACTCAATACATTGAAATAGCATTTTTTTACCTGCCGTGTGTGTAGAATATACTTTTAAATAATTTTCGTGTTAAAATAAGAATTTAAATTAAATATTGTTTTGTTTTTCTGCCGCCGTTCATTTTATTTTTTGTTTTTATAAAAATATATCCAATTTTTGCTGATCAATAAACTTTTTGGAGAAACGATGTTTCATAATATTTATTTAACTATGAATCAATTATGAAGTTCTTTTTATTTATTTTAAAAGTACATCTGATTTTTTTATGAATAATATTAAGGTATAAAAACCTTATACTTTTTTAATTAAATGTTTCATATTTATAATAATATATTTTGCAGCAAAATATGAAGCATTTCTTATTCTATGATAATATTTCTTATTTTTATTTTATTGTGTTAATAAGGCGGAATTTTTGTTTTTATTTATGAAATTAAATGAATCACTAAACACAACAATGTAAAAAATATATCATAACCAAAAACAAATAACTAAACCACAAATCAAAGACACACTTACTGATTAAAATTTTTATTGATTATTTTTCGGCAATGTTCACGTGTTGCAGACTAAGTAATCAATATAAAATAAACAGCCATTCCTTTACAGAAATCAAAATATTATTGCTAATAGCAACTGTCAGCCACCAACACTCTGTGATGTGGTAGTGATGCATATTCCTTGAAAATGATACCTTGCTCTTTTTGTTTGTTTATAATATTGTTTCAACAATTTCAGTACATTGCATGGAGCAAGTTGAGAACTCTTTCTTGGTCCCTCCAAATTATGTTTTGACATTTTAAGCACGATGAAGATTTATTTGAAAAAGCAACCTTGTCTGTGAACCTCCATCCCTCTACAACCACAACCCTATTTTATAGTTATATTACCTCTAGATGTGTGTGCTTTAATTTTTCACTTAGTATTTCAGTGCCTATCATATAAAAATGCTTTTAATTTACAAAGTATTCAAACCCAATTGATTATTTTATTAATACATTTATCATAATATTGAAAAAAAAAATTGGTAAAAGTCGAATGAAATCTTCAGTTTTATGTTTAATTTGTATTGATAATTTAATTAAGGATATATTTTATCAGGTTTATTTGAACAAGATATTTATATTATTTAGATTTTTTTGTTTTGTACGTAAACTTTGTTAGCTGTGACTTTATTATTTAATTTAAAATGAAGCATGATCATACATTTTTTCAATAGTTATATTTAGTAAATATACTTTTTTCACCCTTTTCTTGAATAATTACGTACGTATCAAACACTTCACGAATTCGATATGTCATAAATTTATTGAAATGTACCCAATTGTATTTATTATTGAAGAAATAAAATAAATATACGAATTGAAATCGTCTATATCATAATGCATACAGAATACATACATTTGACAATTGTCATCAACAGAATAAACTAAACACGTTTCATTATATTATTTTATTGCATACATTATTGTAATATTGTGAATTTTTAAAGATTAACATAGTAAATATTTTTTTTATGATCAAAAACATGTCAGAATTATTTTATGAATTGTAAAATTACATAAAATATATAAATATTTAATTATTGAATTCTCCTCGAATGTCAAAAGCGAGTATGGTCTATGAAGATATTCTCAAGGTTTCATATTATTGAGAAATCCTTCATAGGGTAAGCTTCATCTGAAATAATATTCAATATTTGTAATATTAGAATTATATTGAAAATAAATTGTTGTTTTGTTTAAAAATAGGTTGTATACGTGTATATTATTTACAAATGAATAGTTATTTTTAAAAGTAAATAATAGACGTGAAATCCAAGCCTGTCACAAACCCGTTTACATTCAACATTAAAAAAATCAGTACATATCTCGTTTTCAGTCGTATTGAAATTCATGTTACATTTCATAATAGATGCTATCATATTATATTGTAAATATTATATATTGTAACATTGTAAAGTTTTGAAAATTGCTTAACTATTGAAATCTTCTATTAGACTTTTGCAAGTTGAGTAGTGCTTCCTTCTTATAATGCACATGCCTCTCTACATGATCCATTCATAGTATCTCATTTCAGCACAATATACACCAAACCACTATTCGTTTACACAACTAAATAACATACACTTTTTGATGGAATAATTTCACTTTCAAAACGCACACAATTTTTTTTCATAACACTCCATTTAGTTTCTCTTCAAACGACACAATCTTTCCACACTTCAGTTTATTCACATGAAAATTTATCATAACACAAACATATTATTTATGATATTTACGAAATTGTCATTTTTTTTATTTTTCACATAATTTATTTTATTTTGTACAAATGAAAAAACACTCATATTATACTCTCATTCGATGCGTTAATGACATTCAACGTTTTTTCATTTATGTAGTTTTTATAATGATCAGTGACAGGTTATCTTTGTGTTATTATTAAGATTATTTTAGCTTCGGTGTATGGTAAATGTACTTTTTCAACAAATTGATATTCTATTGTAAAATTTCCAATTAAACTACACATTCAATGTAAAAACAATACCTATACTTATATTTATAGTGATAGCTAAAAAGTACAGTAAAATATTCTACAACCCTTAGCAGCCTTTCCTTTTTCCATTTGGAGTAACAATACATTGACCCAAAGAATCTGATCACTGGTCAAAAGTAAATGACGGTACACCTGGTGTTTCATCACATTTAGCTATTTTCATATTATAAAATATCGCTATACTGTAGGTACAATCAATATAAAAGTAATATTACATCATATTGCTTTATTCAATTTTATACACAAAATTGAACATTGCGCTTCTACGGAAAAGGGTGAGATCCATGTGCTTGACTGTCATCATATTGTTAGTAAGTGTCATTAGCGCTTCTTACATGTGAGTAGTTTTTGATTATTTTCCTGTATCCCTGACGAAGATTGTGTATTAATTTGTCTGTTTAATGAATGATACAGGAATGGAATGATTACAATCTGCGGTGGAACGACTCTGAATACGGAGGCGTTAAAGATCTTAGAATAACTCCCAACAAATTATGGAAGCCGGACGTTCTCATGTATAACAGGTATGAAATTTGAAATCCAATTGAGAATGATTAAAAGGGTATTTTGTTTTAAATAAGCATGTTAAAATATAAATAGTCTTTATTACTAATTATTATGATATAGGTACAGTTTTCGTAACATTTCTCAAAAAATTAAAATAATCGGTACATGTGTATTTTATAAATTTGAAAACATTATGTTGTAATATAAAACTTAACAATTTACAGATATTTATTTTCATGTACTTACACTAATTGAGTAAAACCTAAACCTTTTTTTTTAATTCATAAATATGTGGATGATATTTGTTTATTTTTCATTTCAATACGATTATTTTATTTGACATAAAACTTTTTTGAAATCTGCGTAAAAATGAGTCATTATATACCTACACAAAAGATAATTTTATATTATTTTCATCACTTATATAATACCTTAGTTTACCCTTTGGTAAAAATTTTAAATCAATATTATTTTATGGATAATTGATTATCTGTTTCATTTATGGTTGTGAATTTAACAAATTTTTATTAAGTCAATATGGCACAGATTTAAAATAAAAAAAAAATGTGTAGTAACTTGTGTGTATGTTTATAGATTGATATTTGCACATACTTTATCTGGGTGATCCAAACCGTAAACTTTCGATGGCCCATGGCTGAGTTTTGTGAAATTTTCATTAAATATTCCTTCGGGTCGTGAGTGTGGGGAACCATACGGAAGAATCTTTCTCACTTCGATCCTCTCCTTTCCTTTCTGAAACATTCATTTCCTTTCCTCTCCGTTCTACAACTTTTCATTTATAACAAAACTAACCCTTAGTAGATTGTTCAATATCAATAAACAACCAAAGGTTTACCTTAAATATTTTAAGCAAATATTATCATACGGCTTTCACTCGTGAGTATAAATAATACATTCAAAAAAATCTTCAAGCCACGTGCTTGAGATAGGCAGAGAGAACCGCGAAAACGAACATTTATTTTGCAAGTGATTAAATGTTGATGACAACAGTTAACTGAAACATACACAGTAGGTATGTAGCTTCATATATGTAGGTACAGTGTACAGATGGCCGATTTTGAACATTTTTTATCTATTAAAACAGCTATATTTTTGAAGTTTGGAATTGGTGTTTGATGTAAAAAATACACTTTTGTCTTTTCTTTTATTCTTTCACTTGAATTCATTCATCATTTCATAAATGGTCTATTGTTTTTCACACTTCAAACGTTTTCCTCTTTAAAAATATTTTTTCATGCTAGTGCTAATGTTTTCTTTTCTCTCAGACACAAATATCAAATATTTATAATCAAATCAAATAGATCGGTAGAAGTGACAAAATTAATTAAATTATTTATTTATTTATTGAGGTATTCATTTGTTTAACAAGGGAATTCCAAAGGAAAAGAAAAAAAAACACGTATTTCTTTATGTTTACATAAATGAATTTTAGAGCATTTCACTGCTTCAATAAAACATGGTTATTTCTTAAATGTTCAACCCTCATCTAACAGTATTCGCTTTGAAACTTTTTTAATTGTGTTAAAAGTTATTTATCCATCGGAAAAGTTTTTTCATTACAAACTAACAAACACAAAATCGTCTTAAAAAAAACTATCGAATTCAAATAAAATATATCTGAAATAAATTTTAAGTACTTACAACATTTTTTTAAATATCAGCAGACAAAATTAGAAAACAAAATAGTTATATATTTATTCAGAGTTCGTTGGGAATAATAAAAAAAGTTGTACTTGTACGGCAACTGTTGTAAATACGGAGAAAATTATCGTCAAAAGAAAGAAAAAATATACACGTAATACTTGGTTATGGGAATAAGAGATGTGCTTGGGTCAAGGAGATACTTATAATAAATTATATCATATTATCCTTTCTGGGAAATGGTCGAGTAGGATAAAAGATTTCGCGTGAAAAAAGAAACTTGTATAAAAATTTGAACATCTTAATTTTTGGATAGCATTGCGAGCAAAAGTTGTATATTTTCTCTAGAGTTGAGGATTCCAACATTGAGAAGGTATGTAGGTCTACGAGCGTTTGGATTTTTATAACTATTTTCATTATTGAATGTTTAGACTACCTGTGATAGATTTTTTTTTAATATATGAGTTGTATTGAGTGAATCATATGCAATAAACTGAGTTCTGTACATTTTTCATGCTACATACAATCAAATGACAAAAAACCAATATCTCAGAAAATTCATTCTCAGTCAAAAGTGTTTATAATATACATGAATGTTTGACTACGTTAAAATAATAGAAAGAAGTTGGGTTACATAATTTAATAATTGATGTAGGTATGTATTGCGTTATTTGACTTTGTTATATTCGTAAAAACAAAAGTTAATCAAAATTTTAATGGCAACCGTTTAAAATACTTTGTTTTAATAACTAAACGTTACTTTAGCAATTAAACCATCCGTCTTTCACAGGTGTTCGCAATAAAACTGTTAAACTTTACACTTAAAATTGTGGTTTTCGTTTAAATTATGACAATATTATATGCGAATGTTTTTACGAAGTCTTCTTCATAATTTTACAACACTAAACGACAGTTCAGCGTCATAAAACATATTCCACTTAACACCTTTGTCAATGTTTAACAAATTGAACTACCTACACATATAATATGACGAAGAGCTCTATAAATCTGTAGATTACACTCCTACCTGATATGTTGATTTATTTTTAAGCAAAAAAAAATAATATTTATTGAAGCAATGGACCTAATATATATATTTACCTAATTCCTGTATATTCTGTAGACTCCTTTTTAGTAGATAATATAATATCTCAAAACATTCATCAATGCCTCCGTGTATTACACATGAAAAACTTCTGTGACGAATTATTGTACAATTTAGAAAAAAAAAACTCTGTGTAATCAAAGCATCAAACTTAAACTTTGTACACGAGTCATGGTGGCGTACATATAACGACTTAATGTTTCATCCATTATTTTAAGATCTCTATTAAAGTAGAAAAAATATGATTCTTATTTTCTTTGCGTATCTTTGAAAGTAGGTACTAACATCATCATGATAAGCCCGACAGCCCTGGGTAAGACTTGGCTGAATCCAGCAAACTCTTCCATCCTTGCCTTTTAGAAGTCTCGGTTTTCCAAAGAGTAGGTACAAACATATAAGATTTATTTACTTGTAACGTGTTAAATTTTCCTTTGTCACACGCGTAATAATGAAAAAAAAGTGATTTGACGAATTCAACTAAAACACATTGCCTTTTGAAGCATAAAATTTGTGTTGCAGACAAAAGCAATTGGACTGAAAAGTTTTAACGAATAAAACTTATACATGATTGCGTTGAGAAAAAGTAGGTTTCGAGTTGTTTTATTAAAATGTTCTATCAACGATTCTTGAAAACCTTTGCAAACTTAGAAATTGGAAAACTTTATATTTTTTTAATGTTTGGAAATACAATGAAAACGTGTCTGTGAAAAACGCAAAATTTCACAGATACACAAATATTCAATTTTGAAACATTGAATTAAAAAAAAAGTAACTTATTTTCGAATAGGTATAAAAGGGAAATATTGATATCTGCGAATGTTTTTACGTGTGTTGTCGAACATAAACCCAACACTAATTATCCAGTGAACCGGTTTTTTTATAATTTATCTACTAGCGTTTGTCATACAAATGATATTTTGCCGTAGGTATCTCAATTAATTAATCTGAGAATATCGTACTTTTTTTTAAGTCACTGGTACACATTTTTTTACCATAATTAAAAGAAAACAATATTATTGAATCGACACTTTACTCTTATTAGAATATTGTTTTATGGTGTCAATTTACCGATGCATAAATAATGAAAAAAAATGTACCGATAAATATTTAAAACTTATTCTGGTATGCAATTCAAACCAAATGTTAAAACCTTACCAGTAATATGAATTGTATTAATAATAAAAAAATCTTATTGAAGATTAAGAAGAGATTTACACGAAGAGTGGTGTAGATATCATCTGCTGGAGTACCTAATAATGTTACGTTGTCATGTCCTTTAAATATTCATATTTTGATGTGCATAATCAAGTTAATATCTAACCCATAGTATAAATAGATTTAACATTGAGTGTTTGTTAGGTAAAGTATGAGGATGAGAAATATGCAAATGAACTGTTTATGGTTAAAGGTTTAATATACGAGGCGAAGTGAGTCATTTCCTACGCACACGCAAAATTAGCACAGAAATGTCAAAACAAAACAAAATACTAATAATAAGTAGGTAGATACACATATTTAATGTAAAATTACATTTGCATTAACAATATAATAATTTTTATTTATTTTATTTATTTTTTAAATGTTCAAATACTTAACAGCCATACATTTATAATACTTATTTGTAAATAAAAATACAAAAGAAAAAGCCAATTATAAAGTTTCACACATTTAAATTATTATATATTGGGTAGTCATTGTATGATGGTGAGTGTATGTGGGTGAAAGGGAAGGGTTATGGATATAGGAAAGCGTTGATAAGGAAGGGACGAAGGTTTAAGGAAAGTAGGTTTGATTTTTAACCAGTAATATTACCAATCATATTACTCTTAACTTTTTTTTTTAACGCGGCGCTGGCCGATTTACTTATGATATTAATAACAATTAAGCACTACAAATAATAACACTCAATTATTATTATTACCATTATACACTTCCTCAAAAGAATTAACAGATCAATGCGTTAATTGTAATTTATTTAAAAGAGCAAAATAAAATGCAACAAACGCATCATCAAGCTTTCAATTGGGAATAGTTCACCCATCCAGATACTTAGCATATCAAAGGATTAGGCTCTGAGGAGGTCTCTTTACTACCTAATAACCCTACTGATTCCCGAATATTAACGTTTAAAAAATCTTTAACAATTCTACATGTATTCATTATTACCGTTTATTGCATTTTTATTATTAAGTTTTTCGATAAATCTATAATTTCTAAATTACGGATTAACGATTTTGGAATAATGCCAGTGGCTGAAATAATGAACGGTAATATTATTATTTTACGAGAATGCCAAAGTATTTTAATCTCGTTACCTAAAGAGGTGTATTTTCTAATTTTTTCATCAAAAATTTTTATAATATTACTAGAATTTGGAATAGCCACGTCGCAAATATATGTTATTTTTTTAAATTTTATCATGTATTATTAAATCGGGTCTGTTATGTTGAATTGACCGGTCAGTTAATATTGTTTTATCGTAATAAAGCGAAATATTATTATTTTCTAAAAATGAAATCGGATCAACTACTACTATTATTATTATGATTATCAGTAATATTACCAGTATTATGATTTGCGATTTCCAACGCCACAAGATAATAAATTGTATGATGACTGAAATAATGTTATTGAGTCATAAAAAATTGTAAAAAGTTATTTTATTTAACTAATTTTGGTACAGAATATATAATACATATTTACTGTAACATACATAACACATATATACATCTATTACTCATACCAAAAATCCTTAACCTGAGTACCTATACATTAACTTTCCTCACCCGGAGTATCGAAAAATTACGCATGGTCCGAAGCGGGGTCTTTCGATCCCCCAGCTCATGTTCATTGAAATGTAAAATGTTATCAACAACCCTATGTTGCTATGATCAGTCTGTATGTTCATGTTCAAGAGATTGCCTTGTGCAAGGATATCCGCTTTTGTTCAATTCATTGTAGGTACATAAAGAATATCAAAAAACATGTTATTTATTATATTATTTATTAACAATATAAGTTTTGCTTGTCAAATTTTGTCCAATTGTGATGGTTTGTAAGTATTTTTTACAATTTGTATAAAGACTCAATTATTCGCAGATTTAAAAAAAAACATGCAACTTTTTTTCAGGAGAAGACATATTTCATGGAATTAATATTAAACCATATTGAATGTACTAACGTTCTATTTTGTTTTCGTGTGTATTTTCAGAGAGCCTCGGCTGATTTTGAAGGAGATTTTTTTTTGTAATTATGTAGTTGATTATGGAATGAATTTTACACTTAAAATTTGATCGTAGTGCTAATATTTTTACACTTTTACAATGAAATATTATTTAAATGTTCAAAAAAGCATTTTTAAAATTTTATTCTAATATTATATTTAATTGTATGATTAATTAAGTTAGTTTTGTAATAAGATGCTCTAAACCTTCTTTTTAATTATTTAGTTAATAACTAGCTAAATCGTAGTTTTTAATAACTCTTTAAAATTATGTTTTATTTAAATAATTATGCATAAATTGTGCCTTCTCATAAAAAAATATAACGACTCTACAATAAGAAACAACCCGCCATGAATTCATGTGAAAGGATATTATGCTCATTTCACATTACAAATTGAAAGTATTAATTATTACATAATATGTAATAATTAATACTTATGTACCATGTACCATATTATGTACATACCATGTAATCTTGACATCAAATATGTTTTTAATAAACACGCATATTAAAAAAAGGAAATAAATCTCTTTTGCAAATATTGTATTTTCACAATAAATAAAATAAACTGGGAATTTTATTTGTATTCATTTTTTCTTGTTAAAATGATTTTCAAATAAATTAATATTTGTATTAGTTACCTATCTGCTTAAATTTAAAAAAAATACCTTTTGGAAATTGAAACATTATTAATTTGGTATTTTCTTAAATTTCACTATGTCACTCAACTGTCTAAAACATCGTTTAACATTAAATTGATTGCCAATAATTGGTTAAAATTAAGTTTGAAAACTATAGTTTGATATTTATCCTAAACTTCATTCAACCATCTTGCGGCCTGCTGTTTAACTCGAGGGTATCTCTTAAGTCGAGGGCCACCGAGCAGAAAGTGAAGGATTCGATACTCCAATTTCTCTAATCTAAATGAGGCGAGTTCGAGACATTTTTATACGCCGTCTTAGATTAAGTTTGTTTTGATTGTTGTGAAATGTCTCAATATCCCAAAACATGGAGATTGTGGTGGAGGATTGATTGTGAGCCCGGTCTGGGCCAAGTTTCTTACTGGAAGAGCCGTTCTCATGTATTTAAATGGAAATATAAACCATATTGTTGGTTTACTTTCTATTTTGGTGGTCGTATATAAGACATCGAGCCGTTGTTGTGGTCCACTCGACCCCATTGGGGACCCACTAACTCGGGGGCCATTTTATGTTATATTATTGAGTGCATCTCTTATTCGACAATAAAAACATTCAGCACCGTAAATAAATTATAAACTAAGGGTTGTAACATTGTACGAGTGTTCAACATTATTTTATATCACACTATGCTTAAAACGTTTTTTTTAATTTTTTTGGGTTTGTATAAACCCGCCTTTACTCTCGATATTTTATTTTAGAATTCGCATTATTTAGCGTTCTTTATAATATAAAGTAAATGAATAAAAACGGAAACCATTTTTAAAGTTTTCTTCACGTTTAATAATAAAAAAAAAATTGTTTATTTTGTCGACGGATAATTCGTGGCGAAACTACATTATACTAAGTATAAATGAAAACACTAATTTGTTTAAGTTTCACTATTTAATTTAACACTGGCACTGACCGGTATCGATCTGTTGAAGATCATCGTCAGAGTGCTCTGACTCATCGTCAGAGTGCACACAATATATATTGCGAAACGATATAAAAGGTAACAAAATTTATATGAAATAAAAAATGATTACTTTGAACAAAATATATAATAAATCATGCTGGAAACAATTAACATGCATTGTCATCGGAAATACACAAATTCTGAATGTTTTGGTGCTCTAATTGGGAGGCAAGACAGGGGGGCAAGTCTGGTCCAACCGGCGAAATCAAAACCCTCGTGTTTACCCATATCATGGATATAATTATCATATGGAGTTCTATAATATCTTTAGATGTCATAGAACTCTAGATGATAATTTTATCCATAATATGGGTAATCACGAGGGTTTCGACTACCCATATCATGGATATAATTATCATATGGAATTCTATGACATCTAAATATATTATAGAACTCCATATAATAATTATATCCATGATATGGGTAATCGTGGGGGTTTTGATTTCGCCGGTTGGACCAGACTTGCCCTTCTATTCGGGAATTTAGTTAAAAATCGGTAACAAAATCCAGGACGACAGATATTTAAAGTACATTGAATAAAACTGTATAAAAATGACGGATCGACATTTATTATTGAATATATTACGTTCTGACGTATACAAATGGAACCATCTGTTTTATATTACGTTCTGACGTATACAAATGGAACCATCTGTTTTATATTACGTTCTGACGTATACAAATGGAACCATCTGTTTTGTAAGAACCTATACCTACAAATAAAATATGATGGGTATATGATGTAAGAATAAATATTTTCATGGAGAAGACTTCCAACTTTAAAAAAGTCTTTACAACTCGTTGGTTCTGCAAGGGACGTTGTTTTCCGCATGTCTCATTCGGAATAAAATTCATTTGTCCTCCAGAACTTTGAATAGAAAGAGGCGATCTCATAAAACACAAAGCTAAGAAATCTCCTCGCATACCATCCACTCTGACATCCTTTTAGGCGAGTCCTCTCATGAATAGCAATAATAATAATTCAAGTTGTATTTGTTCCCATTAAAGGTGGGTACGTTTCGAGTAGGTATCAATGAAATTATTATTATTACGGAAAATTTTTCATCATTAGTGTCACTTTCGTATTATTTTTTGAGACTTTTTTTTCGTTTTTAAGCGGAGGGGTGAATATTTTAAAGGTGATATCGCGCTTAAGTGTGATTTTGAGTTTACCTGTGAGAGAAATAACCTTTAAAGCATACAATTTACGAAAATGAATTCAGTCGAATATGGATGAATTAATTTGAAAAAAAAAAAAAATCGTTGAAAATTAGTTTTTTTTAACAGATTTTTAATTATCTCAATAGAGACGAAAGTGGAATATTTATTGTAGGAGAACCGGGAAATCAAGGCACCTACAGGGCTTACGACCTGTCATCGGCTGGTTTACGTGATCACTTTATGCGCTTGCACAACGTTCACCAATTATGCCTTTTTAATGAGATCCCTATCAATTCAATTTTGAAATTTCTATATATTGTAATATTGAAATTTTTTCGCTTGAAAATAAGGAATTTTTACTACAGCCATCTATGGGTGAAATTATGAACAACAATCTTATTATTTTTATTTATTTTGTTGGAACGCCATCTATTGAGAGAATTGTTTTTTTGTAAATAATGAAAGCTACAATTCTTATATGTGAGGTGACAATGCATTTTTCGCATAGAAGTCACCCCTGAATTGCGCCAGACTTATAAGGTCATTTTTGTCTTATTTACCTACTTGTACCAATGTGTAAGTAATCGAATATATTTTTATTATTGCATATGCGCAAACATTGGATTTTTTTCCCTGTCGGGAGTCAAAGATATTTTTTAACAGATTTTTAATTATCTCAATAGAGACGAAGTTGGAATATTTATTGTAGGAGAACCGGGAAATCAAGGCACCTACAGGGCTTACGACCTGTCATCGGCTGGTTTACGTGATCAGGTCGTAAGCCCTGTAGGTGCCTTGATTTCCCGGTTCTCCTACAATAAATATTCCAACTTCGTCTCTATTGAGATAATTAAAAATCTGTTAAAAAATATCTTTGACTCCCGACAGGGAAAAAAATCCAATGTTTGCGCATATGCAATAATAAAAATATATTCGAAAATTAGTTGTATATTATGAACTGAAGTCTACAACGTTTTGAAAATAAGTTGAATTGTGTTGTAGTTAATTGTTTTAAAGAAATTATTTATTGAATTCTTTTTCGTCAATTTATTCTTCATAATTTTCTTTTGAATGTGACGAAAAAATTATAATAATTATACCTATTTTATAATAATTTTAAGCATAAAATTTGAAACATACATATCGGAAATAGCATTGTTCATTTTTTCGGTTTTTCTAAAGTTGAATTGTGATTATTGTTATTGAAGTTATTTTGTTACTTGAATTATAAATATAGCAGCAAAGCAAGATTCCCTTTCTACTCCCTCAATTTATGATTTCCTGCCAAGACTTAATAGCATCGATTAAAAAATAACTAACGTCCAAATGGACCATTGACTGGGATATGTCCTGTATTATGAAAGATTCATCCTATAAATCCATACAAATTTCAATTCATAAACTCGTAGCTCCACGATAAGGGCATGGCCAAACGAGACATGTCAAATATATGTCGCATCAGACTAGGACACTGCCTTATTACATAGCAAGTCACCTCTGCAAGATACATGTAAAGGATTACCCTTCATGTGCTTGTGGAGAGGAAATCGAAACCCTGGAACATGAGTTTTTTGAATGCCCAATCCACACCGAACATGATAAGTACTATACATATACTTAATACTCCACTACCAATCAATATGTCACATCTTCTGACATTGAAATCCCTGAATATTTTTTTTCACATAGCAAAATTTCTTCGCATTGATGGATTCAATACATGATGCAATAGCCTTAAGTCTTTAATATTTTAATAAAAATTCTATACTGGTACAAATCATCCGAATAAATAAATAGAATGCCACATAAGTTAAAAAGAAGAAGAATTCTAAATTACCTAAGCATACAAATATACTGTATAGAAAGTGTAAAATAATATTTATTGAATAGGTAAAATAATGGGTACAAAGTTTTCAATGGAAACAACAATAAAAATATTATTATTTCTTAAAATTAAGTAACTACGTACCAACTTTTTTATTTGTTACATTCTTTGAAGCATGTTTTTTTTTCAATTTTAACACCGTGTAAATTAATCGGTTATGGATATAACGATTGAATATTATAAAACTTATGTAAGTTTTTTGTGTAGTTCAAGTCGTTGCGTTTAAATCTTCGTTGATCTTTTGAGATAATTCCATGAAGATAATTCAGATATCCGTCGTGTAAATTTTACAGTACAAGTTACTAAACTTCACTGTCATGATGTAATGTGTGAGATGTTAAGTTCTGCTGACAAGTGTTAAACTTAATTTTTCTCCCAACGAAAATTCCCATTATTTAATCTGCATAAAATGAAAACTTGACGTAAACAAAAGGCCGATACTTAGTATAAACGATAAAAGGTATCCTTTGAAGTTGGTACCACTGCAAATAATCGGTTCCATAGAAGGTAGGTACCTAATTCTGTTTTTGGGAATTTTGAAAACATAATTTTCTAAAAGATAATATTATTATTATTCGGAAATTGTTTCAAAGTTTAAATACATAACTTGAATACTGGAATTTCTCAACATAACTATATCAAAGTTATCTTTGAAAATGTATAAACCAAAGAGTAATAATATTTTAATAATATTTTAGTACCATAATAATTACTTCAGAGAAAAACCGTAGAAAGGTAACTGTTGAAAACAATATCGACAATTCAAACACTGAAGCTGAAAGTAGGTGACTAGAATTTTATTGGATTTAGGTACCCATAACAATTACAAAATTCCATAGATTTTCATAAAATATACTAGATGGAGTACTCTTTGCAATGAGTGAGTCATGCTATATCGCACGTTTAACGTTTTGGTTTGCAACATATTGCAGTTTTCCATACATTTCACTTCATAGATGACTGTTCTCTAAATCATAATGAACAAAGCGTTTTTTTTTTTCGACAAATAAATACGAAAACAAATTACATTAGTCGTTATTCTCTATAGAAAAACGATGTGGTCTGCCGACCATCTTGTCAAAGTTCCGCGGAAAAAAGTTTCACTATTATTATTATTTTAATATAGGCAATACGACCATTTAAGGTCGATTTGTGCAAGAAAAGTTTCACTACGATTTATACAAAATTTACTACCTGCGACATCTAGTATATTGTATGAAAATCTTTGTCAAATTCATGGGTTTTGTTTGTTTTACATTTTTTTTTTCTTTGGACTCATGACTGAATTCAGGTGGTTCCTATTGTAAATTTATTAACTCTATGAGTCGCGTTTACCTTTTTTGTTTGAAATTTTTTGAAGCTTAAGAGGAACAAAGCTTTATAAGATCAATGAATAGGGCAGTGAGGTAGGTATTCCATACCCCGCACTTCTCAACCTTTTCATATCCTCCCGTTTATTAGTTCTACTGGTCCCGCATAAATTATTGACAAGCACGACGCGACGCCCTGATATTGTGAAATCGAAATCTACAGGCGGATTATTGAGAATTGTTTTTTTTTTATTATTATTTTGTTTTATGTATGTATTGCGAGTCCAGAAAAGTTAAATCACGAATTGGAGTTATAGTGAATGACATTACGTAGTTTCAAGGATATTGGATTATTATAAAAATAATTCATTCACTTCACAAAGGAAAACAAAAACAACACAAATATCACAAAAAAATAGGTACGAAAATAATTTACCTTAGGTACCATGTGGTGTGTTCCACTTATTTATCATCTCGTAAAGAATTTTGATTTAAAGACAGACAATAATTAATTGTGAACCAATAATGACGTATGGAATCGAATGTAGGGCTGACACATCCATGACGAAGAGTACACTAAGAGTGTCAGAAATGAGAACTCTTCGAGCAATAGCCGGTCTCACGCTTAGAGAGACAGAATAAGAAACACGAGAGTCAGAGAGATCTGCGAGGTTGAGGATGTCGTCAGATGGGGTCGGCTAAGAAGGAGATTCTGGTATGCCCATGTAAATAGGATGGAGGCATCCAGGATCCCTTACATAGCACTACACAGCCGACCCGAAGGAAGACGACCACCAGGCAGACCACCAAAGAGGTGGAAGGACACCTGGGACTCAACCTCACAGGAGAACAACGTCTCTGCAAATAACAGGCCCTTAGGCCTAACATAAGAAGAAGAAGAAGAAGAACCTATTTGTTTATATATATATAACACATGTGATTTAAGTGACGTGTGTTTATTTGTGGAAAATAAATATTACAATGAATGAATTGTTTTCTATATAACAATGGTTTAAAACTTTGATTTATATGTACATAGTACCTACCTACATATAAACCAATGGTTCAAAATAACAAATTCTTGATTGTTGTGAACTTTTTATGTAAATTACTTTCGTTTATTACGAAATTGAAATAAAAAATAAAATGAAACAAGTATCTATAACTAATATTGACTTCTTTTACTAATATTTCTTTTGTTTGATACAAATTTTTGTCTTTCGTGTTGTATCGGAAAAAATGAAAGTCCAGGTGTACTAACATATTCAGAATTCTATAACAATAATAATATCACCCCGTAGATAGAAAAGACTGATGAATCATTAATTGAGATGCGATAAGGTACTCAGTCTGTCTCCATCCTCTATTCTACACCATTCTATCTCTTATACAGAACACGGAGAAATTTCTCTACCTCCATCGCTGATTTTAATAAACAAACCCTTCCCTACTATCATAATATTATCTTACTTCTCCAAAACACTACCTGCAATCGACATTATTTTCTGTGGGGAGAAAAGTGATTAACCACGGTCTGGCGTTAATAATGAAAATCATTTCTTTCCATAAAAATAAAATATTCTCACTCAATGTTTTTGTTATTTATGAAATCAATACATTTTACTCTCTCGCACGAACTCAGTGCTCGTCGTTATTACATATATTATTTTAATGTCGAAGATTTCTCCGAGATTTGGGACATACAGGCTAGCAAACATTAAAAATATTGATACAATATTTTGGGGTTATATTAAATAATTTTTTTGATTATAATTGTAAGGTTCCATAATGATTTATCGACTTTGATAGGACAATTTTTTTGGCTCTTATGGCCCTTTATAACTGATACCATCAGATAAGGGCCATAACTGAATGATCTTACTGCCAAAGACAACCAATCAATATAAACCAGTTATTTGAATTAATAAAACCCAAACATGGATTTCTACAACGCTGTACCGTCAACATGGACAAAATAAAAAAAATCATTCGAATATTATTTGTTTTTAGCGTTCAAAATAATTCTAATCCAACTCCCTTTTACGAATTTTATGATGTGTGTGGCACATCGCTTGTTAATATCCGTTAATTTTTAGTTTTATTGATGATCAGTAGAAACTTTGTCCTATTGTTTGAGAGGTTGCTCTTGAAATCTTGCCGAAGGAAATTTAATTAAATAATTAGCGAGGTGCTCTGATTTAAGTGAATGGCAAAATGATGTTATTCATTGAAGGGGTAAAATAATACAACGAAAGAAATTCAAATCTGGTTAATCTATTATTTAAGTTAAGCCACTCGTTGAGCGGTCTTCAGATAGGGTGGAGCACCTAGAAATAAATTGAAATTCACGAACTGTTAAAGTGGTATTCACGACACCACTTCATTTAATGAATACCCTTTAATTATTGGGGTTGAAACAACGCCTAAACCTCAATTTACCTCAGAACAATTTGTCTTGGGAAGACCGCGCAGTGCAGTCGTTACACAGATCGATCATCATTAGTTGGATCCTTAAGATGTTCATTCATTGTTAGAAATAACAAAATACGCATTCAACTTTTGAACCGCACTTTCGATGTAAATTCGAAAGTATAATTAATCAAAACGTTACAATTAAACTTTGAAGAGGTAGGTTGGAAATTCTTCTTCTTCCTCCTCTGGTTTTAGACCGTGGGCGTGTTTTTTTCAGTCGGAGACTGCCTCTTGTGATCTGGATGTCCAGCTGTCACTTCATCTTTTTGCTGGTCTTCCCCTTGCTCTACGACCCTCCGGAACTTCATTGGAGACAATTTTGGGTAGTCGCGTGTTTCCCATTCTCTCGACGTGGACTCTCCATTGACGCCTTCGCCCTCTACCCCAGCGGATGATGTCGTCTACATCGCATCTCCTCCTTATATCCTCGTTTCGGACTCTATCCACGAGTGTTACGCCCACTATGGAGCGCAGTGTCCTCATTTCAGTAGTCCGGATGAGATTTTTTGTTTTGATGGTATCGGCCATAAATATATATATATATATATATATATATATATATATATATATATATATATATATATATATATATATATATATATATATATATATATATATATATATATATATATATATATATATATATATATATATATATATATATATATATATATATATATATATATATATATATATATATATATATATATATATATATATATATTTGATGTTTTCACGGGTGAAATATGTTATAATATTTTTATCTCGGTTTTCCCGTGTCAGTAGGTCTCGACTAAGACCATTTGTCTTCCGACGTTTCGCCTGAATATCACCAGGCATTTTCAAGGACTTGACGGTGAGCTTTCAGTGTGAGTAGACGTGTGTCGCGCGCGTGCTTTTCGTTAAGTCCTTGAAAATGCCTGGTGATATTCAGGCGAAACGTCGGAAGACAAATGGTCTTAGTCGAGACCTACTGACACGGGAAAACCGAGATAAAAATATTATAACATATATATATATATATATATATATATGTTATTATTAAGTATTTTGGGGATAACCCGCGTCAAATTATGATTCCCGAGAGAATCAGTCGTCTGCCGACGTTTCGTCTGAATCTCATCAGACATTTTCTAAAGGCGCCTTGTTAATAAATTTTCGTCTCGAGGGATAGTGCACGCACGTCCGTTCGAGTCGAAAGCTTACTACCAAGTGAAAGTTTGAAAGGAAGCCGCGTCAAGTGTTAGTGGAGGGGTGGGTTTCCCCAATGACGTCATTATTGCGTTTTGTTTGGCTTCTAGTGACTCTAGTACTTAACGGTATATTGTTTACAGGTGGATTATCAGTTTTCGGCTTACTAAGAATTTTACTAATGTTTTTAATGTGACTATTGTTTGAAATATCGGTAGTTTGATTACTATGGTTTTTAAAAATCCCGACCGCATGGACAAGTGTACTTGAAAACAACATTTTTAAAAACCATAGTAATCAAACTACCGATATTTCAAACAATAGTCACATTAAAAACATTAGTAAAATTCTTAGTAAGCCGAAAACTGATAATCCACCTGTAAACAATATACCGTTAAGTACTAGAGTCACTAGAAGCCAAACAAAACGCAATAATGACGTCATTGGGGAAACCCACCCCTCCACTAACACTTGACGCGGCTTCCTTTCAAACTTTCACTTGGTAGTAAGCTTTCGACTCGAACGGACGTGCGTGCACTATCCCTCGAGACGAAAATTTATTAACAAGGCGCCTTTAGAAAATGTCTGATGAGATTCAGACGAAACGTCGGCAGACGA
This sequence comes from Molanna angustata, assembly GCA_963576475.1. Classification (NCBI taxonomy): domain Eukaryota; kingdom Metazoa; phylum Arthropoda; class Insecta; order Trichoptera; family Molannidae; genus Molanna; species Molanna angustata. The sequence continues at coordinate 16,007,032 of OY754967.1, read as the reverse complement.
CTGATTCTCTCGGGAATCATAATTTGACGCGGGTTATCCCCAAAATACTTAATAATAACATATTTTGTACTCGCGAAAACCTTAGATTTAACATATATATATATATATATATATATATATATATATATATATATATATATATATATATATATATATATATATATATATATATATATATATATATATATATATATATATATATATATATATATATATATATATATATATATATATATATATATATATATATATATATATATATATATATATATATATATATATATATATATATATATATATATATATATATATATTACAATACCACTCCTCTCTGAAAGCTTATTAGGCTTGAGTAGAGAGGAGTTGTGTTAGTCATAGTCATATTTTTTTTATTTTTTTATTTATTTTTTTTTTTTTTAAAAAGAATGAATATGTCCTTGTATAACAAGTACATATACATACTTATACATTCCCTAAACTAAGCATAAATGCTTGTACTATAGGTGAATGGAAATCGGTCGTGGCAGGATTCGAACTCGCGACCTCTGGGTTGCTAGCCCAGCGCGCTAACCGCTCTGCCACCACCCATCTCATATTATCCTTATTTTTTTTTTATTTCATTTAAGTATAAATACATACATATATAGGTACCTACACACATAAAGATATACATACATATACCAACACACACATAGATATACATACACACAAACATATTCAGACATATACACTATCACAAACAAAAGAAAACAAAATACAAGTGATTTAAATATCTGTTTTAAAATGTTGTTTTATTTTATTTATGAGTTGTCTAGAGTCAGTTGTTTTTCTTATATCTAGAGGAAGGTCATTAAAACACTTTTCTCCCAGGAATGAGTAGTGATGCTGCGCAAAAGTTGTCTTCCTTCTATCTTGGAAAAATAAAAATCTATATCGGGTCCGATTTTCAATTATAAATCTATGGTGCTCAGGTTCTCTTAGTACTTGTAAAATAGCAAATTTTTTGAAAATATTTTTGAATTTTAAAACTTTGAAATCTATGAATAATTGTTCAGAGGGATAGTCTCTGCGTTTTCCGAGAATTATTTTAATAATCAATTTCTGCGCAACATCCACACACCCCAGGCTGGTATCATAGGCTGCTCCCCAACTTGTGATAGAATACTGTAACAAGGACTGTACAAGACCATATGTAATACACTAATATAAATCTCAATAGAGACGAAGTTGGAGTATTTATTGTAGGAGAACCGGGAAATCAAGGCACCTACAGGGCTTACGACCTGTCATCGGCTGGTTTACGTGATCACTTTTATGCGCTTGCGCAACGTTCACCAATTATGCCTTTTAATGAGATCCCTATCAATTCAATTTTGAAAGTTCTATATATTGTATTACTGAAATTCTTTTCGCTTGAAAATAAGGAATTTTTACTACAGCCATCTATGGGTGAAATTATGAATAACAATCTTATTATTTTTATTTATTTTTGTTGGAACGCCATCTATTGAGAGAATTGGTTTTTTTGTAAATAATGAAAGCTACAATTCTTATATCTGAGGTGACAATGCATTTTTCGCATAGAAGTCACCCCTGAATTGCGCCAGACTTATAAGGTCATTTTTGTCTTATTTACCTACTTGTACCAATGTGTAAGTAATCGAATATTTTTTATTATTGCATATGCGCAAACATTGGATTTTTTTCCCTGTCGGGAGTCAAAGATATTTTTTAACAGATTTTTAATTATCTCAATAGAGACGAAGTTGGAGTATTTATTGTAGGAGAACCGGGAAATCAAGGCAAACCTTTCCCTTTTCCCGGGAAACCTTTCTGCCTTGATTTCCCGGTTCTCCTACAATAAATACTCCAACTTCGTCTCTATTGAGATAATTAAAAATCTGTTAAAAAATATCTTTGACTCCCGACAGGGAAAAAAAATCCAATGTTTGCGCATATGCAATAATAAAAAATATTCTAATATAAATGATTTAATGACATGTTATTTCTGATTTCAAGAAATGTGTATGTTAATTTTCTTATCCTTTTTACCACTGTCTCTATTTGCTCTTTCCATTTAAGATTTTTATCTATTATTATTCCCAGATATTTGACATTGTTAGCAATCTTGAGTTTAGAACAGCTATCACTACAAGAACCCAAGCAACAGGCAGCATCACGAGCGTGGATTAGTACACTAATGTCACTCGGATAATCATTACTATGTAGGTATAGAGAATGGGACAATATACGTTTTATCTGCATTCATCGATAATAAGTTTTCATCAAACCATTGTTTTATCAAATCAACATCTTGGTTGACCTTTAGTTCCAATTCTTTCCATGTTCTCGCATTTACTACTAAGGCCGTATCATCTGCATACGATATGATTTGTCCGTGGAGTGATTGTGCGAATATTTCATTTACGAATATTTCATTTGGAAATTATATATTTAAATATATCTGGATGGGTGGTGGCAGAGCGATTAGTGCGCTGGGTTTGTAATCCAGTTGTTTCGAGTTCTTATCTTGCCACTACCGCTTTCTTTCACCTATAACATATGCTTGTGCTTAATTTAGATAATGTTCGAAGATGTATTTTGCACTTGTTACAAGGACATATGCATTCTTAAATAAAATCTTTTTTACAAGCCTCTACTTGGTTTAATTTAGTTATATATGTTTTTTGTTGTTGATATGAAAATTCGGACCACTATTTACTGCGAAACGATACATTGGAAAATATATGCTTGAATGATTTTTAAAATGTTGCGAATACGAGATGCACATCAATGGATGACCTCCCAGTCAGTGGGACTGAAGGTAAAACGAGTCCCCGAAGAACCGCACTGATAACCAACAAACCGTACCTTAACACCACTTAATTAAAACAATACTAAAATATGTAAGTAGCAGAGTCGAAGGGATCGAACCGTTTCAAATGTACTGCTTAAAATATTGAACCTTTCTCCAAATTCTACATCCAAAAATTTTCTTTCATCCTGATGATAGAAATAATAGAATTTTGCTTCTGATTAGTTATATTATTTTTACTGGTGACATTTAGTTATTTATACCCAAATCCATCCTTGTTCCCAGTAAATTTTTTAAGTTCCTCGCATTACTTAGAAAGCAGTATGCCAACTTGTAGTGCAAGTGAAACAGTGTGATACCCCGATACTCGACAGTTCATAAAAAAATATGTAACTAAAAAACACATATAAAATGACTCACTAATATGTTAAATGTGAATGTATGGTGATATTGTAAGAGATTTGTCAAAAAATATTGTATTGTGTTATAAGCAATAAATGATAAGCAGAAACATATGTATGTGTATCTGTTTAACGATAATTTATGTTGGTGTCGCGAACAGTGCAGACGAAGGGTTCGACGGGACGTACCACACAAACGTTGTGGTCAAACACAACGGCAGTTGCTTGTACGTTCCTCCTGGTATCTTCAAGAGCACATGCAAGATAGACATCACTTGGTTCCCCTTTGATGATCAACACTGTGACATGAAGTTTGGTAGCTGGACCTATGACGGCAATCAGGTACATGCTTACATTTACAACAGGGAAATTAAAAAAAACACACACACCCGGTTTTGAAGCAACGACACTAGAGCGTTCAAAGGAGTATGGAAAATGACTAAAAAATAACTCAAATGTTTCAAGACAAATGTGTTTGTTATTTTCCATACCAAGTTTGGCTCTATACATTTATTAAATATTACATCAATTACATTAAACCACATATTCACCTTTACTTTGAATAGCACATAACAATTATGTAGGAATTAATTTTGACGAATTCTGACGTAAAAGTCACCGTCTGTGAAATTAATGAAATTTCGCGATTTTCGAAATAAAATTAAGGTACCTAATTAATAACATCATGTACCGAAGGTAGACAAAATTTACGTCAGAGTTTGTACGTTTTATTGAACATATTATATTATAATAATTATTTTCTTGCAAGTTTTTCCTTTCATCATTGGTAACACAAAGCACTCCAACGAAATTGATTCTCCTTTATTTCTTATTACGACACCTAACAATCTCTTTGATACAACACTTATTCACGTTTAATATTGCTCATACATTATTTATTATGTTCCGAAATAAAAATGAATACATACACCAAATAACCTTAGTTCGACCGAAATAACACGAAAGTAATAAATCCCGCAGAAATTATGTCGGGATTTATTTTTTGATATAAATCTATGATATTTTCAATATAAAACACACAATATAACATGAAAATCTTTTTGAACACATAAAAACCTCGCGTCCTACATACTCATCAATCATTCTTTAATGCCTCGTTGATAGATTATAATACCAAATATTATATTTTTATATTTATAACCTAGATTTTTATTATCTAATAATAGCAGGTAAATCTTTTCTTGCCTTATTTTTCGCATCTCATATCAAATGTGGGCTTTTATTATATTATTATCAAAATATCAGCCAAAATTTTTCTTCGATTTTAGTAGAGAATTTAGCTTCTATATATATTGATTGATTGATAACTTATTTACGAATCGCATTATAATATTAAAATACTTGATATTTTTTTTATGAATCTCTATCTATTAATTAATTAGTTTTTACTATACTAAGCATAAAATTATAACTCAGCATTATTTAAGCAGGATCTACATATATATTCATTGATGCATTTTAGAAAATGTATTCTAGTCAAAAATAATTATGGGTATTAATTGTAGTGGCGTGTTTTGCTAATATTAGGTGTCCTCAATGCAAGGGAACCATGTGATATTGATTCGATCGATCTTCAGATAGAACGAATTAAGTTGTACTATTTTGCATGGGGCAAATACCTACGTATTGGCGTCCCATTATTAGTGTATTTTTATTTTATTTGTATAATACTATGCAGGAATGTGTATTGAAATAATATATTGTATTGTCTTGTGTCAATGGAAAACTCTTAATTTCTACCTAGTTTATATTAAAAAAAATGTTTCGACATATCTTGTTTTTGTGTGTCCATGTTATACAGAATTAAAACATCGAATTACTTATTGTCCATCTTGTTAAGATGTTTGAGATATATTGTTTTCTGTTTATGTAAAAATTAAGAGAAAAATGTATCAATTTGAAAAAAATACATAGCTTAAAAGTGAATTGGCATGCATGCATAATATACTGCTCGATTTGATAGATTTAAGTTGATAATATATTTTCTTAAATTTTTAAATTTTATAACCTTTTTGCTTTGATATAGGTACCTATATTTATATATTTTTTGTTATATTATTTGCATGCTTATACAAAATAACAAGAGCCGACCCCGAAAGATGAAGATTTTGCATGCATTGTTTTAGAAATCTATAGAAAAATATGGCACCTATCGCTAATCGAATGGATATATTATTTCATCCTTGAAGGTAAGATATGAGTTGAATTAAATATTTTAAATTGGCGTTGATTCGTGTTTATGTGACAGAATTTTTTACGAAACTACATGTTTTCAAATATTGGTTGATTATGTTCAATTTGTTACATTTTGCTGTAGTTATCGACAAAATATTATTTAAATAGAGGTTATCTAAACACTGTTTTAAATGTTTACGTTATTTAAAACAAAATATCGTGCTTCGCTTAATTTTCTCTGTACGTTTTTACAATACCTATTTACCATCATTTTATGACAGAATTTACTTTGGAAATTTGTCTACTATGAAAAAAAGAATACGTAGAAATAAAATCTATAAGATATTTTATTATCTAGAATGACTTCTCTTCTTTACTTTTTTTCTTGTTTATAATCTCGGCACGTTTAGTGAAATTGAAAAAGGAACATCTGTATATATATTTATGTTGGGGAGAATGAAGTAGATGTGTACTTTTGTTGAAATGTTCTTTGGAATACACGCAGCCCCTCGCAGTCTCTTTCCATAAAACAGGAAATTGGTTTACATCGTCGAGGAATGTGAACGCCATGTTTATTTTCATGTATAGATAGGCGCTTAGTTGTCCCTCAGATGTCTATAATGTCATCATTGGACCGGAAAATGTCATCCACTAGGTAGGTACATATTACAAAGAACCAGTTTTTCATCTCTACCGTGAATAAAAAAAACGATCTTCTAAACGAACGACAAAATACCAAATGAATAAAATTGAATTTAAGGTAGATACTAGCTTAGTTTTTTTTGCTTTATACATAAAAGAAGTAATCGGTCTCTGTTTTTTATGTTACAGGTTTGATTCCCGGTGGAATTGCAGTATTTCACCAATGTAACAATATTTTTTATAACGATTATTAAGACATCCCTTTTTTTGGCGTTCACTTGATTTGATTATTTTAAAACTATGGAGCAGACATTTTGCACGGTTAATAAGGAATCACTGATTGAAAAGAAAAACGAGCCAATATTCACTATTAGTTAAAATGAAAACGATAAATAAAGTTATCAAATATGTTTTTTACAATATTATATATTCTATAAACATAAATATTCAATTAATTTTGCATACAATATCTTTTTTCAGCTAAAGACAGTTTTTTTTCAAACACACAATAAATAATGAAGGTAGGTACTAAATACCTAATTTAGTTAACACATTATAAATTTTAAAAATATGAATTAAATTGACCTAAGGAACACATATTATTGTCGGCCTTCGTGGCTCATTTGGTTAGGTATCTGACAACTGATCCAAGGGTAACGGGTTCGATTCCTGGTTGAGGCGCAGTTTTCTGTCTGGGTCTGTGAGTCGATAAATATCGTAAGGCTCCACAATGTGGCAACTTGTAATTGGATGCTTGTTAAATTGATATTTGATATAGCACTTGGTAGTTGTTCGAGAAGCCATATTAAAAAATGTATAGGTATATTGGAGTTCACAGAGGTCATATTTCACTTTTTTTCTTAATGTTGACAATACTCAAATACATTTTTATATAACTCATTCCTATTATACCTACTTATACAATTTTATTTATCGTCTTCTTCTGCTTTAGTTAGGACTGTGTCTTGTTATTTTTGGAGTCCAACTATCCTTTCATCGCTTGGGTGGTCTTCCAGGGGGTCTGCTATTTGTTATCTCCTCATTCGCTGCTATATCTTCACCACTCGATTCGAACCTGCTCTCCCCACATGATCTCTCCAGAATCGTCTTCGTGCTCATCCCCATCGAACAACATCTTCGACATTACAGATTCTCCTTACTTCCGTGTTCCTTACTCTGTCACGAAGTGTTACGCCTGCGATGGGTCGTAGAGTCTTCATCTCAGTGGTTCTTATGAGGCTTTTTGTATGTCATGATCAGTCTTACACAGGTCTTAAAGATCCTTACTCTCCTTCACCATGTCTCTGTTTCTCCATACAGTATTTTTTAAGTATCCAGCCACGACGGCGGCCTTATTCGCTTGCTCTCTTACTTCGTCAAAGAGGTTATTGCTGCTGGACACTTCGACACCCAAGTACTTAAATCGCATCACTTGTTCTATGGTTTTATTTTATTTATCAAAAAATAAAAAATGCAGAACGCGATGGTGTTCAAATATTTTTTGGATAGTTGAAACTATACAAATGAAATGAAGTATAAAATGTCATTAGAAATTTTACTCGGTAGGTCTATGTTTAAATACTTTTCACATTTAAAAGAAAAATTCCGGCATACTAAATGGTTTCCGAAAGCATCTTTTGCTGGACAGTAAATGATAGGAAATGAGGGGGCTAAATAAATCAAATCCTAAAGTTGTGCTGTACAGAACTGGTATTAATAATTGCATCACGTGGGACATGTGGGACATTTGCTAAGAAAAAGAAGAAGTATGTTATATGTGTTTAAGTAATATATCATTATACAAATTTTCCTCCACTCCACCAAAGACAGTTACAACCCAGGCAGAGAACGTTTGATGCTTTGGAAAGAAAGGCTAGGCAACCACATACCCCAAGAACCACCCCTGTCCCTTTACCCAGGGGAGAACCTTTCATGGTGTTTCTGGAAAACTCTGAATAGACTAAGAACGGGGTGTGGAAGGAGCGAGGCCAATTAGGCGATTAGGCTTAGATGGCAATGCGTTCCGTTGACATGTTACTACGCGGAACGCTTTATTGTCCAACGCTGCACGCACCGGCCTTGAACTTTCTCGACCTCTAGCAGAGTTGAAGAATATTTAAATGCATACTCAATGGCAATAAATATACACAAATCGACAAATTTGACAATTTGAGGTAAATAAAATTGTTATTATGTTTTTTTGTTGGTAACAAGCTCGTCAATAGTAACTAAACAAAAAATATCGGTTTTCAAACAGAAGAAAAATCTTTTTGTCTTTGCTTCTTCTTCTATTGTATCGGTATGCCGATTGACGCTGCAGCGTCCTAAACTACCTTCCCAGACCAGTAAGTCAGGATTGAGATGATCCTCCTAGTTGGTTCCCCCACAACTCCTCTTCGGTGCACTTCGCTCCCAGCAGAGGGCACTCCAGCAGGTGTGGCATCGTCTGCTCTTAGCCGCCACAGTTACAAACTCCACCTTGATTATAATAAAGAAAAATTTACTTAAAATTTATGATTTTACAACTCTTCACTTGATATAATACTTATGGCAGAGTAACATGAGGTCATAAGTTTCTTGGATTGTTTGCAAAATTATAACACCATCTCTTACCCTTGGAGATTGTATTAGTGTTAGATGTTGAATGAAATATCCTTTGAAATGTGGTTTTCACGTATCAAATTAGTCCGGCATTTCCCCATTCAACTTGTCTAGATGAAACTAATGTGAAAGCAAACTTAATTACTACTTTCTGAAGGAACGCCGCGAGCAGCATAAAGAACAGGATACTTTGGGTGAAATTGCTCTAATAGAGGAGCGTGGTATGACTTGCTACTGAGGAGAGGTGTGCTACCAGAAAACATTATAACCCGTCCCTTCGTATCCCTTCGCACGGGTCATACGGGTATCAGGTTAGTAACCCTTAATCCAAAGGTCGCAATTAAAGGTTACTTCACTAACTGTTTAATAGTTTGTCACCAACTTATTCCCCTTTTAAATATAAACACAAAATATAAGCCCCATTATTTGTAAATAAAGGCAATTTATATTATTTTACTTCACTGCCTTGAAATTAACATGTATTATTTATGAAATACTATTATTTATTCAACGTTAATTATTTTGGTTTTATTTATTTGGTAGAATTCCGTTAATTATTATTCATATAAGTAAAACAATACGTTAAAACATTTTTATTCAACGTATTCGTGGCCATTAATAATGTCTTACGTGGACATTATCAAGAATATTGAGTTATAACGGTATTAGGTATATCAAGTCTAGTCTTGATAATGTCCTCTTAAAATGAAATATGTATGTAGCTATTGCCAATCTTAAAAATATAAAAACTTCGTGTCCCGGTGCTCGTACACGCTGATCTCCGAAACCGCCTAACTGATTTCAATGAATTTTTCTTATTTTATATTGAAAGTTGATTCTGGATTGAAAGATAGGGATCCGATAGGTGACGCTATTTTTGCGATATAAAATAAACATTTTTATTTTTTTAACGAAATTTAATTTTACTTTTTTTAGATTCCTCGTCCAAAAATACATATAACCACAAATTTTGTTTCCCTACACCCCCCCCCACCCTAAGATTTTTTTATAGGAAAAATGGATCGTAATTTATTTTTAAGTTGTGTAATCTTTCAATAGATAGTGAACAAATCTATTGACATCTGTATTAAGTACGCATCTAGAGAAAATACCACATTCAAATGTACGAAAAACAATAGGTAAAATACATAAAATGAGATCTATAATATAAAATGCGGTCTACATAGAAAGCGGTCTGTGACAGAACAACGTCTGCCCGGGCTCACTAGTGTTCTATAAAAATTTAGTTATATTTATATTTAGTATAATGTAGGTACCTACTGTAATGCTGCAGAAAGACAATTAATTTTTCATGAAAAGTGATTTCGTGAAAAATACTGTATAAATAGTATAGGTACTCAATGCCAAGTCGTAAGCCTGTAGATGTTCAACTTTTCGATAATTATCTCAAATAATATTGTTTTGATTCGACTCAATATAATTATAATTAAATATATAATTTTGGTTCGGGATATTATAAAAAAGTCAAATTTATGAATGATGGAACTAATACTATTGGCTTTAATAATGATTTATTGCAGATGAATAATTCCATTTCTATCTGAGAAGAGAAGGTAGACAGGGGCGTGCCTAGAACCTCTGGACCAGGCAAACCCTGAAATAAAGTGGATTATGTCGAAAATTTAATGCTTTTTTAGCATCGTTCTTCATTTGAGTGGCCATGAAAATATTTAAAATAACATGCCAAAATAATATTTACATTTGTGGCCCTGTCAAGCATCGTGTCTACTACATATGGTTCAATTTTTAATCTTGTAGAATGGTTTCAATAAAATAGACAAATAATAAAAAATATTGGGTCTTGAATTTCTTTACTTAAAATATTGAAGGTAGGTGCTTCCATATAGTCAATTACTCAGGTTCCGTTTCACGTTGTACTCTCCCATTTGCAGATTGTTAAGGTCTTTTCCGTTTCCGGATTATTTCCTTTGATTTGAAGATTCTTTGGGTCTTCGGTAATTCCATTTTCCCCCGGGGATTTAGCAATTACTATTTATTGCAAGTTTTCATTTGATTCAACATATTTTAAGCTATAGCTTAGCTCAGGTTATTAGCGTAATGTTAATAAAATAAATTTATTAAATTATCAATACCTATTCTGAAAGAACAAATCGTTAGAAGGTTCAGTGACAGACGACTTATAAAAATAAAAAGGAAAGGAATCTTATAAAATTGAATATAAATAGTTGAATTATTTACGATCATGATTTTTACCAATATAGTTCAACAGTATAAACGATGTTTCAATCTGTACAATTATTCTTTGAATTATATAATAATACACCTCAGAGTCAAATCCTTTGGTGTGGATTAAATTCCCAATTTAAGATTGACCATCGCGATTGTTCCATTTTATTTCGATTTTTTTAAATAAATTTATATACCGATGCATAAATTATTCTGATGAAGTATGTAAGTTGGTGAACAGCTTTAATATAAAAAATAAAACATTATTTTGATCTGCATATGCTGTTGATTGGATAATAATTTCGAACCGATTGTCCCACTTTTTTTCCAGCAAACAAACTCGTAAAGTAGGTAACTTTATTTTCTTGTATTTTTACTAGGTGCCCTCAATGTTTTTGTTAAAGTCAACAAGCTTTCACAGAGATTAGACATCTGAAACTAAAACTCTGCACGGAGAATCAGATATAATATTAACAACATATCTTATATTATTTACTTTTATCTCGAAGGATCTCTTGATTAAAAAATCATGTTAATGTTATAATTTTTGTATTCCTACACAAGCTACGAAAATGAGGTAAAAAAATATTATTGCTACGAGGACTTTTTTGAGCTAATCAAAAAAACTGAATAATTTTGTCATTTTTTTGAATCTATATTTGACGAAGAAATCCAAAAGCCACAATTTTATATGCAGATTACTTCGTGAGCAACATACAGGTACCTACTATATCAAATATTAATTTAACACGCACCCAATAATAAGTTTCCACATTCTGGAGACTTACGATATCAATCGTCTCACAGATCTAGACTGAAAACACAATTAAAAACTGTGTCTCCACCGGGAATCGAACCCGGAACCTTTGGATCAGCAGTCGGATACCTAACCAACTGAGCCACTAAGGCCGACAATTTTAATTAACTTATTGAATAAGTTACTAGTAAGTAAAATATTATTTTTATGTTCCCGTAGTGAGACAGAGTTTTTAATCGTGTTTCCTGTCTTCATTTGTGAGACGATAAACATCTTAAGTCTCCATAATGTGGCAACTTGTTGTTGGGTGCGTGAATTTACACTTGGTAAAGTACCTAATAATTTTAAAGAAAACATAGAAAGCAAAATGTATGTTCTTAATAAAATTGGGGTAGCTCGAAGAAAGTTGCCGAAGTAATAATTTATAGTACGGAGCAATAAAAACACTTTGAAACACCAACAAAACAAAAACACCAACTTTTAGAACTAAGCAAATAGTGCTCCATTAATAATTCAATAATCTGCTCATTTTTATAATAGTGGAATGTTTCTCATGTCAATATCAAAGACATGAATCGAATATTGTCATAAAAATAACTATGGTAGACACTGGCTCTAATCATTGATATAAAACTAGCCAAATCGTGGGATATGCTGACGACATCAACATAATCGGTCGTTCAAAAACAGCCATTGATGAGTTCTTTGATACCTTGGAAACAGCCGCACGAGATGAAGGACTGCAAATAAATGTGGATAAAACAAAAATGATGACACAAAGTAGAAACCCATCGCACAGATCAAGAGGCACTATCCAATACAAAGATAATTACACCTTTGAAGTGGTGGATCAATTTGCCTACCTGGGATCCAGTCTAACAGAGAGTAATTAGGATCCAGCAGAAATCATGAAACGAATAACAGCAGCCACTAAAACATATTTTCCTTACTGCGAGTGTTTAAGTCACGTAGCGTCCACAGGAAAACCAAAATCACCATCTACAAAAGAGTAATACGTACTGTACTAGCATATTATGGTTGTGAGGCGCTGACACTGACAGTAAGGATGGACGAGATGCTAGATATTTTTGAAAGAAAGATCCTCCGCCGAATCTGTGGACCGGTAAAAGAGGGAGTCCAAAGGAGTATTCGCACAATGACGAGCTGTACGAAATATAGCAGGCCCCAAGCATCTCAACGCATTTAAAACTGCTTAGGTTGAGATGGGCTGGACACGTTCAAAAAATGCGAGAATCACGCGTCCCCAAAAGAATACTGAACGAACACCCAGGTGGAAGAAGAGGAGTGGGAAGACCCAGGCTGAGGTGGGAGGATGAGGTCAGGAGGGATGCAGAGCAGCTCCTTCACGTGACAGGCTGAAGGACGGCAGCCGAGGACAGAATGAGTTGGAGGCAAAAGTTACAGGAGGCCAAGGCTCAACATGGGCGTAGCGCCATCGGATAGAGAATCTAATATTAATAAGAGATGAATCAATTTTATTTGCAAATTGATAAAAGTAACAAGTTTTACGTAGTTCAATGAGTCACAATGTGGAATGTGTGTTTTAATAATGGCAGAGCAGCAATGAGTTTGTAAATATCTTCATTATACAATGGAAGACCAGACCATAAAGAATATATGCAAGACCGCTGTTGGCTTCACTGAGGGTTTCCTGGGTTCGATCCCCAGCAGAGGAGAAATTTATATTTTAATTAATTTCTCACGCAAATATTGCTTCTCTGGGCTGGAAACACTGGATAGTTGGAAGAAATTGTCGTATGACAATAAACTCGCCACTTGCGTAGGGTGCAAGGAAGTGTTTTTTTTTTATAATAATTATAAATAAGTCCTCTTATTTCTAAACTATATATTTGTATCTAGTAGTAAGTCGTTTTGCACATTCACAATTTGTTTAATATAAGTTTGTTAATATGCCTGACGATAGAACGATTAGCTTCAAATCTGATTTACAAATCTAACTAGCTGACCCGGCGAACTTCGTACCTCCTAACTGTCAATGAATGCCTTGTTAGCTTTTAGCTAAAATTTATTTAGGATTTTATTAACGTAATAAAATTATCACAAAAAATATCAAGTTCAATATATTATAAAGAAAATAAAATTGAATTAAACTTACACGCTCACAATCTGATTATTTTTTACATGAATTTTTCCGATATTTTTTTCCGTTAATTATTCCAATAATTCAACAGTAATTCTGTTATTCGGGGCGGAGACGAATCCAACAAATAAGAGATTATTACAATTGGTCCAGCCGTTCTTGAGTTTATAAATGATGTAACTAATTCGATTTTGTTTTTTTTTAGATTTGTAACATTCTTGTTTATATATACGTCGTATACATATAATTATTTATACGTCGACTGTACTATGAATCAATTGTAGCTATTGTTTAAACAAAACAAAATAAATCAAATATATCTCATACTGGCATAAATTTCGATATTATTTTGATGACACATTGACATACTTTTTATAACTTCTGACAGAAATACGGAAATTGCCAACGGGCAATAAATTCATCACATTATGTATTTTATTGGATAGTTCAAGTTTTTTTTATTTTATTATTAATGCCTTCGAAAAAAAAATCATCGAAAGATTTTACATTTTCGTTGAGTTCAGCAACTGTTGTGTGCCATTTTCAACCGAATTCTACAAACATTTTGCTCTAAGAAATATTTTGAACGAAATACTATGTTGGATATCACGTACCTATGTATATTAGAAATAAAAAATACATTTAATTTGACGAAAGCGAACTTACTAGCGACTGGAGTTTCAAAAAATAATATTGAAGAAGGCATACTGCTACAACACAGGAATGTAAGAGCTCAAATGTCGGGTTGAATAAGGCTCACGGCAAAGCGATGTGTTGTGGAGACGAACAGACGATGTCTAGGGTGTAAAGGGGAAGACACCTTCAATGCTAAATCATTTCTAGTATGATGAGCGTTAGCGTCAACAAGGTTTATGATAAACTGTTGCCTAACACCGACATGAATCCTAACGACTCAACACGTTTACAGGCCGTGACTAAAATCAACGTACATTCACTGTTAAATATTATTTTGTACAGCGTTATGAATTCACATTATATGCGCATTTTTTTCACGATAATTTCCAAACAAGTATGCCGGCATACGTGGTTTAATTTGTTAGTTATCTGATACCAAAGCCAATTGTCCCAAGCTTGATTTCCGGTGGAGACAGAAGTTTATTGTGTTTTCAGTCTGGATCTGTGAGACGATATTATGTCCAATTCTGATTCGTTTCAGAGTACGAAACGAATCAGAACTTCTGTAACCAACGTGCGACCGTGGATAAAAGGATTCTATCCGCGCGGTGTGGCGTAATGAGTCCCGTATAAATGCAGTCAACTTTTTCACATTCTTTATGTACTAAAATTCAGGCGGATAAATTTAGACGAATCAGAGACATATTACATATTATCTCTAAAATGCAGCAACTTGAAGTGAACCAGTATCGTAGCAATTTTATTATAAATAGTCTTCTTCTTCGTTTAGTAGACATGTTGGTTTGTAGTTTCCATATCTTGGGCGGTCTTCCAGGTAGACGGCGACCAGAAGAGATTTCATTTGCTGCTATATACGCAAGTCTATCACTGTCCATTCTGGCTACGTGGAGGCTTCAATGTCTTCTTCTGGATCTACTCCACCGAACGATGTCCTCTATTCCACATGTTTTTCTTATTTAAACAGTGCGAACACGATCTCGGAGAGTATTATAATTAATTATTCTTCGCCGTTCATGTCCATTCCCTCTTCGGCTAGTTTTTCTTTCTACTTTTTCCATTCAATTTTTACGTTTCGTATATAGTGCCTATTGCTATTTTTTTAACTCTTTCGAAAAAAAACAGGTACATTTATATATAAAAAAAAATTATCTTACATATTATTTATCATGCCTATAGAGTAAAAAAAAACAGTTATAACAAAACGTGCAACACTATTTTCAAACCTCTGGATATTTGTGATGGTTCTGGATTAAATAAATCATTTCCATCCATTCTTCTCTCCCTAGAGCCTAGTGAACTATTATTGCATATATCGAAGTTCCAAGCATCTTGATATGGTCTGACCGTCTTAGTTGAGATCGACATTTTGTCTTTATGCCATCAACACACTCATAAGTCTTAATAAAATAGAATTACTTCTCTCATTTTTGTAAGTGAAAATAATATCTCGACTTACCCAGTAGGCCGAAACCTTCATACGTGTCAATATATCAAGGGAATGTTGAAATAATACAAAAAAATACACACGAATTCTTTTACCGTAATGTAAAAAGGCAGGTTGATATTCGTACACGAATAATGTGTACCTATATTCATACATAAAAAAAGCCTCCATCTTCTGAAACATCAAAAGCGTTTGAATAATATAAACATTAAACCCGAATGTGAATTAATTTCGTTTCCGCCAATTCCCCGATGACTATATTCTATTCAAAGTATGGATATAGCTAGACATAAAATTTTGAATTATGTATGTGATAATAAATAGAACCTGAGAATGCATTTCCATAAAACCACTTTCGCAACGGAAAAAGAAATTGTGCTCTAAGTTATAACACTACTTACATTTAGTATTTTATAAGCTTGATAAATATGTCCCAAAATGTTCAGAAAACTATTTATTATACTTGTATAAAATGTGAAATCAAAACATTTAATACCTGTGTGATATTTTTTGATGAAATATAACGCACTCTTGTCTTTACTTTCAGTTTCATTATGATTTATCAGTAGGCCGTAATTAAAAAATAACCCATCCAGAACCTAGTAATTTTGATACAACTATTTTATTGTAATCAGCTCTTTTACTTGGTACTTTTAAGTATGCAAGAAGTTCTCCCGAGTCTTATGATCGTCATAATGTTCAGACCCCATAGTGTATGCAATAAGTTCTCCTGAGTCTTATGTTCTTCATAATGTTCTGCAAGCTATGAGATCTGACCCCATAGTGTACTAATGCTCTTCATAATATTCTGCAAGCTATGAGATCCGACCCCATAGTGTACTTATGCTCTTCATAATGTTCTGCAAGCTATGAGATCCGACCCCATAGTGTATGCAATAAGTTCTTCTGAGTTAATAAGTTGCTCTTCATAATATATGTTCGTCTACACACATGCACACCCTCTCTCACACACACACACACACACACATACACACCCACACACTCACACTCTTTCTAGATATCTCTTTCACTCACACATGTATTACTCTTCTCTCATGCGCGCACCCCACTAATTCACACTTTTTTGTTGTATTATTTTGATATTAGGTATAGTACGTAAGAGGTACATGTTATTTTTGTATTTTTATTTATTTAATTTCAATAATTGTATGCATGTACTGTGTGCTGTCCTTGGTAAAATAAAATAAAAAATAAAATAAATAAAATAATGTTCTGCAAGCTATGAGATCCGACCCCATAGTGTACTTATGCTCTTCATAATATTCTGCAAGCTATGAGATCCGACCCCATAGTGAACTTAAGCTCTTCATAATGTTCTGCAAGCTATGAGATCCGACCCCATAGTGTACGTATGCTCTTCATAATGTTCTGCAAGCTATGAGATCCGACCCATAATGTATGCAAGAAGTTCTCCTGAGTCTTATGCTCACGCCGTACATAGCACACAACACACAGCACGCAGCACATAGCACACACACATATATTGTGATGAAACTTTCAGAATACAATCTCAGCATGATGCTAGTTGATAATCTGCAACAAATAATAGCATATAAAATTGCGAAATCATAACTCCCCACTATATCCCCTTGGATTAGTGAGGAGTAAAAAGTAAATGTATTTGTTGGCAACTGTAGTAAGTCAGCTTGTAATAAATTCAATTAAAAAATTTCGTCAGCCTTTTACCGGAATTAAAATGTTATGGCATTGAAATAATATATTATAAACAATAAATTCATTGAACTGTAAACATAAGCGAATGAAATCACAATTTGAAATAATCTGCGAGTTAACAAATATTTTTAATAACGTATTTTAAGATATTTATAAAAAAAGATGACAAATGAATAGTACGTAAATGTTTTACCCTAGATAAAAAATGTACATAGAATATTTGTATGTTATGTACTTTTATTTGTCTCTATTTGTTGCTAAAAATAAGGAAATAGATATCATCTCCATCTCCATTATCACTTGAAATATTCTTTTTTCGTATTTATTGAGAATTTTTACCGAATAAAAAATATAAAATGTAACTAATAACTAGGAAATACTGTAATTGGCGATATAAATAAGAAAATTATTTACTGTATACCTATAAATGTTTGTAAACAGCTGTTGTATTTCTTAATAAAACAAAATAAAAAT
This sequence comes from Molanna angustata, assembly GCA_963576475.1. Taxonomy (NCBI): domain Eukaryota; kingdom Metazoa; phylum Arthropoda; class Insecta; order Trichoptera; family Molannidae; genus Molanna; species Molanna angustata. The sequence continues at coordinate 15,989,020 of OY754967.1, read as the reverse complement.
AAAAAAATAAAGAATTTAAAAATTTTTGAAGGACGATACTAACCTAGAGTGTTTTGATGACTATGTACCAAGAAGATCGCTTCCGTGAAAAATGGATGAATGATTGTATTATGTAAAAATGTGACAATTTCAAAATCTCTTATATTTGTTATTTTTGAGGTAGTGTGCTTACAAAATTTTCGCTGAGTGAGTATAATATGTAGGTAGGTATCTAATGTAACATATTGATCTTATGTAATGAGTTATTTTCCTAGCGACGGCGGATCGATTAGTGCAACGGACATCATGTAAATCAGTATTTTTTTAAATCCGTTGTCTTTAAAAATGTCCAAATGATTGAACGTAACATAATATTCTGTATTTTAGTCTGATTTAGGCGTTTTGCTTAAAGCGAATCTTATTCTTCTTTACCGTGGCCATTTATTCCCATTTGTGGGGTCAGCCTCCCTCGTCCTCAATCGCCAAGCCTTTCTTTCATGTGCATCTCCTTCGCGCAAATCTACCTCCCACAACTTTCTTTCGATGGTGGAGTGCCACGTTGTCAGCGTTATGACTGGTCTTCTGTCCTGCAGTTGGATGTCCATCGCTCTGCGTATCATATTGTCCTCTGGTTGACTTATGTCCATATCATCTCAATCTGCTCTCGAGCAATGTATCGGTGATTTAGGCCACACCAAAGTTTTCTCGGAAATGAACATTCCGCATTTTGTCCATCAGAGTCACGCTTCCCGCCCATCTCAGCATTCTCATTTTTCCGCTGTGTGGATGTTCTGTTGGTGGCTCTTATTCAGAGCCCTGCAATCGGCGGCATAAGTCATGGCAGGTCTGATGACAGTTTTATAAACCTGAGCTTTTATTTTGGCATTCTACGATCACAGAGTACGCAATATGATGTGATCATCATCTTCAAAATTATCTACATAAACTAGTTCCAATCAATCTATTTCACATATAGCTACCCTTACATTGTTAGAAGATTCGTTCTGAAAAATCCACAGATAAAGTTTTTAAGTCTTTATAGAACGATTAATGAGAATAAACTTGAGACTTATATTGATATTCATGGGGATTAAAAATGATGAAGTAAAGGCAAGGGACATCATGACCAGGGTGCTATAAATAATAATCATCTATACATGAATAATGTATTGACTAAAAACCTTTGATAAATGACATTCGTGTTATAGGCGTTAACTATGTTCGCTATAGACTGCTCGTCCTTCCATAGTCTTGTATAGAGCTTATCATAAATTCCATTACTGGTTTCATCGAAGCTGAGGGTTGAAGTTGGCCTTCAGGTTGGGGTAAGGGTAAGGTCGCCGTAAGTATTCCGTAAGCACCTTTGTTTAATATTTTCCCGCCATTCAGAATATTAATGGCAATAAAATGCATGCCGCTCCCTAGTGCCAGCACAAATCCCGCTCTAGTCTATTATACAAGGCGGTTAAATTAACCCGGAGATTAAGGGTTATGTAAGATATTTTTAACATCAATTTGTCAATATAGAGAATTTCTGTTTATCCTTTAAAAGTTTATTTGAGAATTTTAGGTATTCACAATTTTATCCCTGTATTTTTTGCTTCTTCTGCTTATTTATTCGGATTTACAAAATCCTAACTACATGATGTAAATCAACAATTTTAAAATAAGCTACATAACGATGCATTCTTAGTAAAAAAATGCATGAAATAATTTGTTTGAAAGATGACAATGTAGACACAAGCATTTCAAATGCTTTAAGTGAGTATAATAAGTATTATACTTTAATGTAATGAGTATTATCTATACTTTAAACATAATAAACTCTTTAAAAAGGGTGCCTATTAAATTATATTTATAGTAATAATTAATTCAAATTATAGTGTCGAAAAAAAAAACATAATGGAAACATATATCCCTACAAAAGTACTTCAAATATACTGGTAAGTTTTTCTAATATTGCATGATTTTATCGTTAATTTAAAGAGTTTTCTGTATGACACAAATACATGTACATTATTTTGATAACACATAAAAATATGTTTTTAACAAAGCTACATAATATTATATTTAGTATTTTTTATTTGAAAATGTAATATATTTATAAGTAAATACGTATTATATTAAACCGCATGACCCTTTGCATTGTGAATGTATCCTTTTGTACAACTTTAATGTAGAAATGGACCCGAATGTTTTATTCCTTGATAAAAGCATGATACCATTATTATCAGTCTGGGTCCATAAACAATAACTATGAATTGCCCTTTTGAAATTACCTACTGATATTTGTTGACAATGTGGTCTTATTAAACTGGTAAAGAAAATTTATAATGTACACTAATATGATTTTTCAATGCTTAGCTGGATTTGGTCCTGAATTCGGAGGAAGGAGGCGATCTCTCAGATTTCATCACGAACGGTGAATGGTATTTAATCGGTAAGTTTTTTTTTTAACTAATTCAATAATTGTTTTTATTGATTATGCATTTTGTGTATTTCTATTTGGTATGTCAAAATTCAATATTTTAATATCTGTAAAAAATAAAAAACAAAATCGATAGTTCTAATAAACTCATTTTATGAGGACGAACGTTTTGCCTTGTTGTATATACAAAAAGTTCATATTAATCCATATTGTTAAAATGTATTTTTTTGTATAACACTTCTAACAGATTGTTTAACTGAGAGGTGGTTATTGATAAGTAAACTGAGGTTTATTTAGTCGGTAGCAAAAAAGTAATTAAGCTCCTACATAGCTGCGTTGATAGGTTTGAATCCTATCTTGACTTTATTAACCAATGGCACAAGCATTACTTTTATCAAATAGGAAGGTATCGTAATTATAATCATTATTTCAAGAAGAATGTTAAGTTTAACTTTAGCGATAAATAATTGAAATAATTGAAAGTCAAAGATGTCACTGTCTCCAATTCCATTCTAAATTATGTAACTTTGAGGTGTTGTTAATAAGATTCACAGGTTTTTAATAGGGCAGACTTAAATTAGAAGAATTTGTGATTTTTATGGTTTTTACAAAAAAAAATGATTTTTCATTTATCTAAGAAAAAAATAACGTTGACATTGATCAATTGAAATGATAAAAAAATATGCCTAATATGTAAAAAAAAACTGTTATCAAGCAAAAGTTTCTATAATTTGGAATATATTTAATATCTTGCAAAATAGATTTACTTAATAGGTATACACGATATATTACCATACCAAAAGCATTTTTGATGCACTACTTATAAATGAATCATAAAGTAAAAAAAATGACTGATTTGTCTTTATTCTTAGGAACGACTCAATTGTGAGATTTCGTTTGATTTCTGTACCAGCGTACTAAGTAAATATTCATATTCTTCATAGAAAAGTAATTTATTGTGAAAATGTATCCAATGCAATAATTCCTTTTTTGGCTGGAATGCAATGCAATGTTGTTTTTAACTGGTTCTTGCTAAAGATAAAATAAAGCGTTTTAAATGTTTCCAGTCTGCCCCCCTAGACAACGTGTCATTTAGCTCAAGAAAATAACAGGAAAATATAACTCAATGTATGGAAGTGACAGTTGCCAGTCACGTGACAACTGTCACTTCCATGCATTGAGTTATCTTTTCTTTTTTCTTTTCTTGAGCTAAATGACACGTTATCTAGGGGGGCTGCTTCTGCCAAGAAAATAATAAAATCATTTGATATTTTGGAAGTACCTTCAGATGATGCACAGTGTAACTAAGAATAAATTTAAACATTCTTCTTGCGTATCATTATCAAAATAAATTGCCCGAAATGTCAGTATATATAGGATTATGAACCTTTAGAAAAATGATGTCACTTATTCCACGAAAGTGTCACACGTTGTCATAAATAAAAAATATTCCGAGGAAAAGAAAACATTTTTATAAGAAAGAAAAGTATGAGCCAAGAATCCGGTTTTTTGTTTCAATACCATTAGGTACATTTTCATCTTAAAAAGTTCTTAGGTTTGATTCTTTTTTATCGCTTCTGTGTATATTTCCATGAGGGCAGTTTATTTCGCTAGTATTTCAGGGTTTCTTTTGTTAGTTTTACGAGTGGATTTCTTCAAAGGTTTCACATAAACTTTCAACCTCCCAAGATAGCGAGGTTTACGTGAAAACTAGTACCAAATCTGTTTTACGGTCATGTTTCATCGCTTTAAAAGGTACCTATACCTCCCCCAAACCTTGGTCGTTTTGTATACATTATTGCCTCACTTCGTATTAATTATGCGATTAATATTATTTCCTTACAAATAATTTTATTATTATCCTTTACAATATAATTCATTATTTCGTTCATATGTACGTTGAAATATTTTGTTTTACAAAAATAAATAAGACATTGATCGTAAAACACACAAAAACTTTATCTTATATTACATTCTTGAACAACATGCGTAGAAATTTTATTTGTTTTATTTTTACATACATTCTACGCTTTTAAATGACAATGTAGGCACAACAAGAACAATATTAATTAAAAAAAATAGTAAATATGATAAAAAACAAGAAAATAAATTTTCTAAAAAAAATAAGAATAAAAAGTGAGCAAAAAATACTCTAGTGACGGTAATCGTGATATTTATATTAAAAACGCCGAATGCACTATGAAGCTACGTACGAGTTAGCAAGGGTAACTATCGCGTGCGTTAAAATGGGTTTATACGAAATTTAAACTATCGAAAAGCCAAAATTAGTTGATTGTTTGCATTTTAAGTACAAACCAACCCCCCTAGACAACGTGTCATTTAGCTCAAGAAAAGAAACAAGAAAATTTAACTCAATGAATGGAAGTGACCTTTGTCAGTCACGTGACAACTGTCACTTCCATACATTGAGTTATCTTCCATACATGAAATGAAAAAACTTTATCGGTAATTCTCTTTGATTGTATGCACTCTTTAAGCACATAAAATATTTATTTCTCTACGAAACATAGTTTTGGGGTAGTTACAAAAAATCTAAAAAAGGATATTTAAAAAATATCGGGGCATATATGCTGAATTTTAAATTTGTTTGAAGAACATTAACTAGAGAAATGTTGAGAATACTTATGGTATTTCATTAGAAACTCACTGTTTTACATATTTGAGAAATTTGATTTCAAATTGGGATGTTTAAAACCATCTATAGTGTGCGCATTAATTATATCAACAGCACTTTACTGATACCCAAGGCGGTATATGCGTAGGAATTAATAATGAACTAAGTCAAATATTATTTCTGACACGAAAACATGTGAGAACTTTTTATCGGAAGCATGTTAAATAAATATTTATTAACATGGTTGGCTATGAATCAATACAAAATAAATAAATTATAATCCAAATTACCACATTTTGATTGGTAGCTGTCCTTCTATCTCTTGGAAGGGTGTCCTGTACGTATTTTTTTTTACTCCTCACTACCCCAAGGAGATATAGTGGGGAGTAATGAATTGCAATTTTCAAGGTTATTTTATATATTTATTTTATTTTATTAACGGCGTTTGCCATTTACAAGAATAATTCAAAAGATACAAAATATAGTACATAATGTGTGATAATGTATATATATATAAAAAAACAAACATATCCAATCAATAAACCATGAATATAAAGCAAGAAGAAATCAATACAAAGAAAAACTTATAAAAAATACATATAAAAATACATACAAATAAAATTTAACCAAAAAATAAAGAGAAAACAAATGAAAGTAGGTATAAAATGAACAAATAAACAATATAGGTAAAGTATGTAGCTATGAATAATGAAGAATAAAATTAAACACGATCAGTGGAATTTAACCCGTAGGGTATTTCTGTGATTATTTATATTGCCTATAAACAGATCAATATGACTAGCATATATATTGCAGATTGTCAAACAGTTTCATTCTGAGATTATATTTTGAAAGTTTCATCACAATGTCTGTGTGTGTTGTGTACTATGTGCTATGTACGGCGTATTTATTCTTTAAAGTAGACTTTATCTATTATAGCATAGTACTTATTTGATTGTTTTCAAATTTTGCAAATTTGTATATCTAATACTACCTTAGACCTGAATAGATTTTGAAGGATACGATCTGTGCCTCTCAATTTTTGTTAACTGTCAAATACTGAAAAGTGACCCCGAGCTCAGGATATATAAAATTTGATATTTTTAATTTCAAATTGATAAAAAAGGCACATCACTTTCATTAAATGCCATTGAATAATTATCAAGCTTTCATGATAAAATATTTAAATCAAAAATAATTTAACAAACTCATTTCATGAAAATGCTGAAAATTTTTTTTCCATACAAAATTTGAATACTTTGTGTAGTGACTTGGTAGTGAGGAGTATAGCGTTGGCCACAACCCACTCGTTTAGTATAATATACGTTTAATGAAGTAATATTATGGAATTTTATTAAGAGATATCGTACGATTAACTAAATTTAATAAATAAATCAGTTGTCAAGTGTGTGTACCTATTTAAAGAACATTTTTTTAATATTCCAACTGTCGATTAATTCAAGAGAATTTCAAGGAAGAGGCAGTTTAAATCCAAGACGCGTGTTTATGGAACATTTTGTATGGCGTAGTGGACTTTTTGCATGCTAAAACACCAACAAAGAGCTTTCGCAGCATACCTACATGTTCCCGTACATGGATTTACTCAGAATTCGGAGTAGAACATTTTATGTGAGTTTTGTGTGTCTGTGTGTGTGTGTCTGCCCCCCCCCCCTCTTATAACTTTTGATCCGCTATATTTACAGAGCCCAAAATTTCAGAATATATAAATATATAAAGTACTAGCGGACCCGACAGACGTTGTCCTCTCTCTCTCTCTCTCTCTCTCTCTCTCTCTCTCTCTCTCTCTCTGAGTTGGATATTTAGAAGTTTGGAGAAAGACTGTTCAAAGAATAATCTTGGTCCGTTTTGAATTTTGTCCAGTTATCATTTAAAAAATTTATAAATGCCATTAGAGTATCTACATATGTCTTTCAAACAAAATCTATATTTATAACCTTATTTTATAGTAAAATATATATTTATAACCTAATTTTATAGTACAAAGGTGTACATTTTTTCAATATAGAAAATTCTCTCTAATATACGTTTGTTGTTTGAACTTGACGTTTCAATCACAAAATATATATTTATAACCTCACTTTACATTACGGATGTTTTTAAAATTTGGCTATCAAGAACAGAATATTATATCACAATATAATAATATCACACAATAATATAATGATTATAATATAGGTACATAAAACTAAGTAATTTCATATATATGTAATATTCATAAATTAATTTAAATATTTAAACGGAAATATTACGAAACATTACATTGAGATAACTTTGATATATCAACCTATCGTCATAATACCACTTAATAAAACAGAATATACTTGTAAAAAAAACTAAATAGCTTTATACTTACAATAATAATATGAAAATATACAAACAACTTAATAATTTCATGAAATATTAAAAATATGAAAACAAATACATCAAGTTTTAATGTCATAACAAACATTGCATAATATTATGACATATTGGAAGGCAATGTTTCCACTATTCAAAATGCGTATTCCGAAAATATTTATAACGATTCCCATTTTTATTATTCTTTTATAAAATTCCTTTTTGTGAATCTAATCCATTCAGGGACTAACATAAACACACACAAAAAGTTTCATCAAAATCTGTTCAGCCGTTTAGGAGGAGTTCAGTGACATACACACGTACGGAAGAATTATATATATAAAGAAGATTAAATACATTGAACTGTAGTTTCCGTCACTGTCGTACATTTTTTTTGTAATATTAAATATATAAGGGATAGCCCTTCGTGTGGAGATGAAGACGTGACCCTAGACTAGACCATGTAATTTTTTAATGCCCAATCCACACTGAATACGATTTATACTATACACTTAATACTCCACTACCTATCAATATTTCACATCTTCTATCATTAAATTCCTTACATATTTATTTACACATATCAAAATTTCTTCGCCTTAATGGATTCAATCTATAAACCTTTCAAAATAATTTAATATCATTTTTATACTGTCAGAAATCATCCTAATGATTGGGTGGAATGCCATATAAGCTAAAAAAAGTATGCAGTTTTTCCCACAATACTCGATTTAAAATTTTAACAATAATAATAATTTATTTATTTCTCCGTAATAAAAAACTCGTTTATTGATTTAATTCCAAAAGAAGAGCAGATTCCTGGTCTGTTTTTGAGAGAAATGAGATATTACATTTAACTGGGGAAAACTTTTTAACCATAGCTGAACCGGTTGGGTGGGTGGAGATTAATTTCTGAAAAATGACAACAATATTTCTTAGTTTCACTAGACTGTGGAACTTGGCCTCTCTTGCCTTTTTGCTTATATACCTCCAACAGGAATAATAAAACAATACCCGGAGAGCAGACCCAAGTGAGGATTATATTCCAAATGGATTAGCAAAATGTCCCTTTACAGAATTATTGTATGCGGAAGAGAAATTTAACATTTCATATTATATACAATTTTAAAGTATAATGAAAAAAAATATCGGATCGGAGGCAATAAAAAAAACATTAAGTATCTTGTGAATAAATTAAATCTATAAGATAAAACAAAATTAACGTTGGCATTATTAATAATTATTTATTATACATTTTAGTATTCGAAAAAAATATTAAGTACCTACATACACATTTATTAACAATTATGAAAACAGGATGGGAAAGGACGAAGGAAATATAGACGAAGTTGGGATATTATAGAAGAACCAGGAACTCAAGGCTCCTACAGGGCTTACGACCTGTCATCGGCTGGTTTACGTGATCACTTTTTGAGCTTGCGCAACGTTCACCAATTATGCCTTATTATTGAGTTCCCTTATCAATATAATTTTTGAAAGTTCCATATATTTGAACAATGAGAAACAATTAATTTGAAAATAATGCATTATTGCCAATGTTTGCGTATAAGCAATTAAAAAAATATTATTACAAGCCAAAAATGAAATCATATTTCTGGCGCAGTTCAGGGGTGTCATCTGTGCGAGACACCGTCACCTCATTTATAAGGACTGTAGCTTTCATTATTTACAATTAAACCAATTTCTGAATAGATGGCGTTACAAAAAAGGTTTCTTCGTTACTTCATAGATGGCAATAGTAATAATGCATTATTTTCAAATGAATGGTTACACATTATTCAAATATGTATATAGAACTCAATAAGAAGGCATAATCGCTGTACGTTGCGCAAGCGCATAAAGTAAACCAGCCGATGACAGGTCGTAAGCCCTGTAGGTGCCTTGAGTTCCTGGTTTTTCAATATTATCCCAATTTCGTCTCTATTGAGATATTAAAAATTTCTCAATAAAAATACGTTGGTGTAGTTAATATGAATCACATGCTTCCCAAATCAAATCAAATATCTTTATGTGTTACTCAAAGAGCATCGCAAACATTAAACGGCATAATTACAAATGTTAATAATAATTTGATTTACGAATTTTTTACGTGGTTATTGTTTAATACTAAAAATTTGTCAAAGTTCTGTCCTCCCAAAATTTATGTCTTTTTTAATTTTTATTTTGAATACTGTTTGTGATGTTTTTCCTTTGCGAGATTGAACTGTAGTTGTAGAGTCGAGGAGCAATGAATGAAAAAATTATTTGACCAATAGATATTTTCATGTGTGGGATTGTGTAATTTAGATTTGTACTTGTTAGTGTGTTTATAGATTGTTGTGTTCTCGGGTATTGTAGTGTACTTTTATGAAAATAAGTCAGAATGTATTGGATGTATGTTTGTCTAGGGTTTAAATATACTAGTTACATGTAACACATGAGATCCAACTGTCGATAGCGATAGTATGTATAGTTGAAGAATAAGAATCAAACAATAAACTCATAAATCCAAATTATTGAAAATTTTAACACATATTGTTATGTATGTCAAGATAGGACTCATAAATTTACCATAAAACGAAATATTTTTACTAATTTAAAATATTTGAGGAACCCTGGAATTTTTTTGAAAAAACCTATTTGAGATTTTGTATTTGTCTATGTTTATACCAATTTTCAGTATTCTAGCTTTTATGGTTTCTGAGATATATGGAAAAATAAACCAAAAATTCAAAAGTTGATAACCCCTGTTTGAAACGAAAATTCACAATTCTGAGTATAAAAGTTTTGTATGCCTATAACTATATATGTATTCTGAAATTTTCAAAAGTTATAAGGGGGGACGGACACACATTAACACAGACAGACACACACACAGACACACGAAATGTTCTACTCCGAATTCTGAGTAAATCCGTATACGGAACATTTATGCTGCGAAGCCTCTAAATTGGTGTTTTTTGACATCAAAATTGGAAAAGCCGTGAAAAAAGTAGACCCTGCATACAATTCTCGCGTATCTAGGATTTAAACTACCTCTTCCTTCAAGAGAATTTCATTCTCTTGAACGAATCGACAGTTGGACAAACTTTAAAGGTAATTGCTTCGGAACAGACTGATACGTTTTTCCTTAAATTGCTCGAATCAAGCGGTTATGAATCTTTAGTATATTTTCTTAGTAATTTTATACTATAGAGAAATTAAATTAAATAACTTTAAAAAAATTAAAACGGTTTTATAGGAATGGTTAGATTTTTGATGGATCGAATGAGAAATCATGCAACCAATAGGTAATAAACCTATATCCACACATTTTGACTTCCAGTGGTAGTTAAAAAGTTGGTATTTTTACTTTTGTGAATATCTTTTTTTTTCATTAGAGAATTTTTTTTACTCTCCACACTATGGAATAGTTGAGAGTCGTGATTTCACATTTTTTTACTCTTCATTTGAATGTGAATAAAAGTTGGTACTCTTTTTTTTATTTACTTATTCTTTGAATTACAATCAATAAAAATGAATAATTCAAGATTTCTTTAAACAAAAATATTTATATTATAAGTATTGGCTTTTTGGATCTAACAATTATTTATGTCATAAAGTTAAAGGGACATCATATTATGATACTTGTATGGGATATTTGCCAAAACTAGATAACTAAACACCATTATTTCATGATTTATATTACAAATAAATCTTTGAAGGTATGAAACTCTTCATTCTCCGTTGAAGGATATTACATTAGAAAATTTATATCTTCAGTTTATTTTATTTACCTACAATACAATAAGCAGACGATTTATTTGTACCATTTATGAGACACAATAATTCAATGACTCTCAAAAACGAACACACATATTAAAGCCTAAAGAGATTTGTTTATCGATTATGATTTATATGAAAAAAGAAAGTTTAATCATTTCAAGGTATATTCTATTAATTATGTTATTCTCCACCCGGTCAAATTATGGATATTTCAATGAATTTTACACATTCCTGATTTTTGGGACGATTTTTTAAGATATTCAGATAACAAAAAATAAAACTTTTTCATCACGCACTTCACTGCCATTGTTAATTTACTTTTACTCGTGGATTATCATCTTCCATTAGAAAAAAAAATCCTGTTATGTAATGTACATTTCGATATGTCTAAACGTATGTTTTCTGAAGTAAAAACAATCTGAACAGTATATATTCAAACATTCACGAATCAAAAACCGATACGATATTCAATTCAACTATCTCAAAGTATATTTTTGCATTCGAAGATATAAAATATGCCAATATAATTAGCGAAGTATTTCATTGAGGTAACAATAGGATCGGAAATGAATTCAATTTGAGATCGTACCTGGTTTTTGAATGATGAATTTACGTTGATGTATTTTACGTTCTATACAAATATTTCTTAACAGCGCGACATGATTATTCTGTATAGAAATTAGAATCGAAGTTATGCAATTTAAAATGAATCGACTTTATAACGTAGCTGTAAAAATAGGCGCCCTTAATATGTTCCATGAGAATAAATAATTATTCAGATGGTTCTAGGATTCCACGATACATAAGCAAAATCATATAGGTACATAATATTATTTGAAATTTGCAGTAAATATTTTTTTATTTGAAGTGTCATTACCATTGTTACTGTCCCATTCTTTAAGAAAGCTATTCTAATAATGTTATGATTTCTTTTTCTTCAGCGGGCCAGATAACAAAGGATTTTGTTAAAAAGCTGGACAAGTGATATTTACTCACAACGTTTAATAAGTTAGTAAATTGGGGTCAGTCAATAAGAAGCGTTTAAAAAAAAAGCATAACAATAGACTGAATACAACATGTGTGTGTGTGTGTGCGTGTTTTTTTTACACGAATATACGATACGTCCGCAAATTCATAAAACTTGGAGGAAAAATATTTTATCTCCTCAGTCAATAAAAGGGTTTACTCAATTGATTTTGCAAAGTAATCGGCTTTTGTTGTTTGGGTTGGACAATAAAATTCATCCTTGTATGATACAATGAAAACGGTTGGGAAATTTGTTGAAATATATTTTTCTTGTTTGTTCACACAACATATTTCAATTGACAGGCAAAAATACATTGCCACTTCTAATACATAATAGGTGGTTATTCAGAATAACATTTTTTTTGTCAGATTCCATATATTCAGAGAATTTATGAATCAAGTGGTACAAATAGTGTGCGTAAAATAATATTTGACATTTTGGCAATACTATACCTACTTATCTACGTATTGGAGGTTTCTTTGTTTTTATTTACCTACTTAGTTGTATAAATCAACGTGATTTTTGTATATGCACATTTTTGAGTTAAATTTCTATATTTATAAATAGCGTATAACCGTCTCAAATAACCATCGATTTATATGTACCATACTTAGTAAAATGCAAATCATATTTCAAACTAATTTTTTTAGCACCTTTTTTAAAAGAGGTACCTTAACTATTTACTTGAACTTAGAGAAACATAAATAAAATACACTGATATAAAAAACAGAAATGGTTTGAAAAAGTCAGGATAAGTTTTTTTAACGATTCTCATTTTTATTTTAATTGTTTGGTATACCGATATTTTATGCTAAATTCAACATATTATTCAATGGATCAATAATAAGTTTATTCATTTTTAATTTAAAAATTTCATTATATTACAAAACCAATTGATTTTTTGTCAAGACAAAGTATTTTGCCAATAGAAATTGATAAAATGGTACAGCAAGACTATTCCTTAAAAGTAAATTTTGTAATATTTTCCCCAACACCTTCAAAAGATACGTTTTTGAATAAAGAACAGTTAATTTTTACATCTTAATACTATTGCGTGTGTTTTTTAAATTTTGAATTCGTTTAATACTTTACTTGTAAAATTACTTTTAATAAAACAATCGGAAGTGAATATGAAAACCTACCGGCTGAGTTTTTTGCTGTAAAAATTCTAGTTGATTATGGAGTTCTATCATGAAGTGATAGTATCAAACAATGACAAAAATATTTTACTTCCTCAGGAAAAATATTGTACATCACAGATTTGTTTATATACAATATTCGTTAGTATATCATACATTAGAAGGTTATTTAATGTGCATATTTGTGTACATACATCCGTATGCCTAAGATATACAAGGGCCTTATAGAGTTTGCTGATATCCGACAAATATTCTTATTAACACTCATTACACTACAGGTAATAAAATATAATTTAAATAATAATAATTACAAGAAAATAATAAGTGTTCTAGGATAACCTGTGCTATTTCATGAGGTACCAGGTTCCAATCATTTCTAATTTAACTCACTTATACCGAGATTGCATAGGTTTGGAAATTAATAAAAAAATATGTAATATTTATTCCTATATCGATAGCTGCCAACTTTGCAGCTGATCTATTGGCGCATTTGTTTTTTTCCTTCTTATCTTTTTTTATTATCAATTGATACATTTTTTCATTTGTGTGAACTATTTTATACCGTTTGTACGGTGTATATTTTGTTTATTTTTGTTTCTATATTGTTATCAGCTTGTATTTTTTTGATATGGTTAAAAATTTGGCATAGTTAATAAATAACTAAATGTTTGGAACAACAGCGTGCAATTTATATTGAACATTTGACTAGAGTATAGACTAACACTCGTAAAATGAGTCCGCTTCTTATCAAAGTAGGTATTGACAATGCCATCAGTACGTCATCGAAGTTCAGGAAGGATGCAGCTTATTCATGTTCTGATAACTGGAGCTGATCGGAGCCGAGAATGTAAATGAGACCGCATATATTGAAAGCAGTTTAATATGTATTATGCAAATTTGTGCTTGCGACAGGCGATGACTTGTTTTCCTTCTACCACTATGAACGTGATTCTAAGCTGTATTAAATCTCGGCGTCCTTTGAGTTTTCATAAGACTTTGAGATAAATATAATATTGATTAGCCTCTGAAGAGTGATTTGTACCACATAGTAAAGAAAAATACTTTACGTATTAGGTTTTATAGATTAGAGAATGACGACCTACCAATGAATAATCAGTAGGTATATTTTAAGACCCTTCTTAACTTCAATGACCTTGGGCATACTGGATATATTATACACATATATGCACACTTATTACATTTGATTGTATGAAACACAAACAAATATTGTCTATAACCAAATCTGTGACATACATTTTTATTCGTGAAAAAAAAGTATTTTATAGTTTTTTTTTTCAATAGAAAGAAAAGTAATTCAAAATTAAATAACTTAGTCACTAAGTATTCATATTTTCTTTCGTTTCAACTAAAAATCTTCTTTTTAATTATTCAATAAACAATTGTTCTTCTCCCACCACCACCTGTTCTGACTAAGAGGAATAATAACGGCTCCTTGCAAAACTCTCAAAGAACATAAGAATGGTTCGGAGAACTCTAAAACTTTGCAGACATTGCACTTTAAGTGCCAAAGAGTTGGCTCACCGTTCACTGAAAGTGAAGACAAGAGTGAATCGTATTTTTGACAAAATGTCTTGAAATACTTCAGTGTTTCTTCGTGGCTACAAATCCGCATGTCCAATGGGTCCAATGAACATCGTCCCACGGACATCGTTGAAGAATTATCGTCGGGAAGTTAGTGCATTCCCATAAGATATGCTCAAAAGTCTGATCAGGGCTATCAAAATGCTGACATGAGGACGAATTGGACAAGTGAAAATAAAAAGGGTAACTTTTGAAACTGTTGCTGGTCCAATAATCAGGAATAATTCACAGGAATAAACAAAAATGATAGTATGTCCACTGAAGAAGACGACCAGCGACGTTGCCAAACGTCTAGAAGAGAACTCTGGGGTAAGTTCTCAATCACTTCACGAATGGTGGGTAATCTTGTAGTTGGTAGAGAAACGCCACCTAAAATTGAGCTTTCCAGATCACGTACCATTTGAGGGTTTTGGGATTTTTTTTTCAAAATTGACTATTTGGCCTGCTATAGTTAACTCTTTAAGGGAGCACATTACCAATGACTAGGTTCCCAGCAGAATCAAAGAAACTAGGCAAATATTAAATGCCATATCAAAAAAGCGTGCAAATTATATAGACCATGTGTTGCGACAAGAAGGTCTTCTACACATCGTATCGGACGGAATGGTTGAAGGATCGACTGGCAGAGGGCGTCCTCACCGAGAGTATCTAAAATAGGTATACCAACACTTTATGTGTACAAAATTGAAGAGAACCACCAAATACCGAGCGGAGTTAAGGAAGAGATGCATTGCTTTGCTGCTAACCGACCTCCAAGATTGAAACCGAAGAAAAGAATGATTGCGTTTATCAAAACGAATTTGGAAATCAATGAACAAAGAGGAAGATAGTTTAGAAAAATAAAAGGAGACATATTGACAGACAATGAAACTTTTATGTTGGGATAAAGGTCACATTGTTAATGTATCGGCTATTCAAATAACATGTGGTCTAGTGCTAAGTGAAAATAATTTATCTTAAGTAATTTGGGTTATTTCTTCTCCAAATAATATAATGGTTTCAAGGGAAGACTAGAAAGTATTCTTAAGTACATACATACATAGTTGCGTTGCCGTTGGTTTTTAAGTCTTTTAATTTTTCAAAGTGCTATGTCTGTATGTATTAAATAACAAAGAGATCTATTCTGTTTATAGAGATGTGATATTATATTATAACAAGTGGGCGGGCATTTTATTTGAGGACTGTATCGGATTACTATACACATAAGTGTAACTTTATAGTTCTTTTGTATGTTTTTATTGTATGACTCTTCAGATAATTTCAAAAGTTTTGGAATATGTAGGTATATGAACCTACATACATATATGTAAGATTTTTTTATATCTATTGTTTGACTTCATTTCGTTTGTATCACTCAGATATTGTAATGATTAAAAGAGGATATTGTTTTTAATTGTACCATACGATGTTTCTAATAACGTTCTCGTATTGTTAGACTGTTTAAATTTTTAATGGCAAAAAGGATTTTCAAGCAATATAAAACATAAATGGACAAGTGAAAGTGTACTTCCATGCCAAAGTGAAAAGTTTGACTTCTGTGATTTGGGTTCGATTCTTAAAGTTTTTCTGAGCTGGCAATACATCAAAATTAAAAGTTAGCTGACAGCGTACACCAGTCATCATAGAAAGGTTGTACTGAGAGAGAGATGAAGAAGAATCTCGTCGAAAAATCATTTTATACAAATAATGATGAAATTCTACCAATATAAATGAGATTTCAATAAGCAAGGATTATTTCTTTTCTTGGACTATGGACCGTATTAGGGGAGTATTTTTAAGAGGTTTATAGTACGTTAAATAGTAAATTTTGAAAATCTTTTTCCCAGTAAGCATCCTCAAAAGATTCGTCTTTGAAATAAAAACAGTTTATTTTTAAAACATCTTAATTAAATTGCGTGAGTTTTTGAAATTTGAATTTGTTTAAAACTTTTCTTATTAAATTAGTTTTAATAAAACCCCGTTTTAATTTATTATTTTAAGTAACTTAAAAACTACAAGTTCTAGGAAGTATAGTAAGTTTTACTTCAATCGAAAGAGAATATAAAAACCTACCAAATGAGTCTTTTTACTTTTGTATTTACTATTCTTGCTATTTAAAAAACCTCTAAATTTTACCATTTCTTCACGAAAAAAAATTGTATGTATATCACAGATTCGGTGATACACAATTGTGTAGGCTTAAAGCCCACACAGAAAAGAATTGATGATTTTAATGCCTGGCGTGATCTTCGGCGGCAAAATGGAGAATTCAACGGTTCAACAATCTCCGGTTTCGAAGCGATTAAATGCAGCTCTGACACACTGATTTCATGGGGAAGCAAAATCACAACTATGGCAATTGGTAAATCAATGAAAGATACAAAGGACTTACTCCGTTTTACTGCACTCTCCGTTGATCCCACAAGTATATAACTGTTAAATTAATGTTCAAAAAACACGTTACGGCCGTACGGCGCTTCTTCGGTTTTCACTACTGGCGGCTGTCATTAACGTTACCGTCGGCTAGTCGCTGAATACTGGCTGAGTTGAAGTTTGGTGTCGATTTGTTCGTGTTCTTACTGTTGCAACGGGGTAATTAGGTAGGTTTTGGATTCATGGATGTTGCTAGGGCAAAAATATAGGAAATGTCGGAAGAGTATGAATTGAAGGATTACCAAGCCGCAACAACAATATTTTTTTCGAATTTAATACATTAGAAGGTAATTTAGTGTGCATATTTGTGCATCCGTATGCCCAAGGTGTACAAGGGCCTTGAGAATATAAATATTAATATAAGAAACGTAATACGACCCTATGTTCGAGTATTCACGATGTTTTTTTTTTCTTTTTTTGATTGTGGTTTGTGGTGATTCCAAGTGCCCTGTTTTGGGAGCCTATGGATGATTAACAAATAACGATACCTAGCTTAATACAAGATTTTGTAATAAAGAAATAATATGTTATCAAATACATAAATAAAATAAATGGCTTATGCCGTGTATTGTAATAAATAAAAAATAAAAATAAATTTAATATAACTAACTACAGTATGGTGGATTTTAAGATCTTGAGAATCCGCCTTTTGTGGTACTTGTAATAAATTGCAGTTTATAATAAAACTGTAAAATAGTTTATTATAGAAACAAAAGATGTAGTAAACGGAGCAGCTGCGCATTTCGCTAAATAGTTTCCAATATAATCCACCTTCAGGGAGTGATAAACGTTTGGGACAAGCCAGCAGCACACGGGGTACAAAGTACAATTGTGAATAATATAATCTTCGTCTATGGAACAACTAAGCGTAGCTCGATAATTCTTTCAGTTTTATTTTGCTTATTGTACAGAATATTTTTATACTGTTTTGTTCAACGATTTCCCCCCAACTACCCTCAGTTTAATTCGTTAGGTAAAACATAATTGAAGTATTATTTGGAAATAAATTTTAAAACAATTAAAAAAGCAATACTTTAGAAATGAGAACACAAAGTAATAGATCGATATATGATAGGATATAAAATGAGGATGTCACCAATGAACTCCGCTGCATCTGAAGACAGAGAACATAGGAATTTGAAGGGTGGACTGTATCTTTTTTGGATACCTAATATTAGAAGGTATAGATTGTGGCGGGAAGCGAATCAAACGTAAATTCGACTTAGTGCTTCAGGCCGCCTTCTCCACACTGGTGATACATAATATGCAGATTGTCCGTCACAATTGAAGGATGATTCATTCAATATGAAATAATGATAAAAAAAAATTCCGACGGTCGGACGAAAACAAATTTTTGTGACACACGCCGTATCGATATGTCATATGGTCAAATCATATACGATACACTATCGACGGTTTGCATACTACTTGCCGACTGGCCTTGGACGGTCAGCTGATTCGCTAATAAACCAAGGAGGGAGGGGGAGGGGATGAGGAACGAGACGAAGATTCGGGCGTCAACAGAGGACATTAAGAGAGAATGCAAAATAAAGGATATTATAAGTGAAATGAAAGTGAATGCCTTGAGGTGGTATGTTCATATTGAAATAATAAACGATGAACGACTAACCAAAAAAAATATAAATATGTGGTTGAGATGGTGTGAATAGCAGGGGCCGCCCCAAAAAGAGATGGTTTGTTCATGTAATGATATTAAAAAAAAGGAAATATAAGCAGCTTGAACAATCGACGAGCATTGAGGTAAAGGAAGCAAGGGTTGTGTGCAATAATAGAGAAGTATGTATGCAATGATGTCAACTTTTATGGGTAAAATTGACATAAAAATACCTACCTTTGTTAATTTATTTATTAACTTATTTTTCTTATTGAAATATGTGGGTTGTTTTTTTTTATATCCATAATCAACAAAAAGTTGTATCGCGCTCGTGGCTCAGTTGGTAAGATATCTGACTGCTGAGCCTTAGGTCCCGGGTTCGATTCCCGGTGGAGACACAGTTTTTTAATTGTGTTTTCAGTCTGGATATGTGAGACGATTAATACCTTAAGTCTTCAGAATGTGGCAACTTGTTATTGGGTGCGTGTTAAATTAATATTTGGCATAGTAGGTACCTGTTAATTGCTCGAGAAGCAATATTAAATAAATAAATAAAAAGTATATTTAATTTAATATTCAAATATTAAGTTCCGACGATGCTCAGCATAGAGCGATACCGGTGATGGGAGTTGCGTTTGCGAAAAATTTAAATAGAACTTAAAATTAAATATATTATTTTTTTCATAATTCTTTGAAAATAAAAGATAATAGGTAGGTACCTACTTATAGTTTGGCCCCCTAGCTCTATAATGTATTTCATTCCTGGATCTTATACTTTATCTTTCAAACTTTTCCTACTACTCGTTTATCTGGGATAATCATTAGACTTTTCCTACCGCATTTTTGATTGATTGCAGGTAGTAGGTAAGTTGTTAGACTCAAGAACAAAGAAGAAGTTAGAATGATATAAAACGAATGGGTTTGTTGCCTTTTATAAACTCTCCACTAAATAGTGTTCATTTTTTCGTCTTGAAAGGTTGACGATTGATTAGTTGGGGATGTAGAGAGGACACACAAGGGACCCGGCCTACGGCGTACGCAATACTTACATACAAACACATCACGACGAAACTCATAGCCTGCGCTCTCTGCATGTACCCATTGAGAAAATGATTTAAAAAATACTCTAGATAATTGTGAAATCATGACTCCATTATTTCATAGAAGTGGTGACTAAAAATAATCAATCACGCAATTCATTCAACTTCTGAGCAGGAAACATTATTTAGTTGTGTAAAGAATGAACTTTGAAAAAAAAAAAAACCTCTTGCATACCTACCGAGCGAGAAATTGTATTCATTTAACGTTTTTCACTAGGAATTTTTATATAGGCTTTTCAAAGAGTCTAGATCTGTAAATTATGCAAGCGAAATGCATCCATTGTATAAGTACCTACAATTGGTATATTTTTTAGTACGGAAGAAGCGGGAGTTGATTCACTGACCCATATTCGTCTATCTTATTTTTATTTGCGCATAGGTAGGTACTTTAAGATAAGCTTTGAAAAACTACAAAACTGACTTAAAAAATAAATTTATGCGAAAATGTATTTTGTTTTCACATTTTAAATTATTATGCGATTGTTTTCACACTATGAAATGAAAAAGTAGGTAAAAATAAAAATTTAGTACCTAACAAGTAAAATAATATGTTATATCTATAATAAAAAGTAAAGACTTTTTGATTCTACATTAATTTAATTGAGCGCGATAGGCCTATTTCGCCTTGTTAGGGCATTAACTAGCTAATGCCCTAACAAGGCGAAATAGGCCTATCGCGCTCAATTAAATTAATGTAGAATCAAAAAGTCTTTACTTTTTATTATAGATATAACATATAATGGAATTCTACCAAATAAAAACTTCATCGATAATTAAAAAAATAATATGTCTTTCAATTCTTAATGTTAAATCATCATCATCATCAGTGGCTCCACAGCCCAGGATGGGCCTTGGCCTCCTTAAGGAATCGTCTCCATTGCACCCTATCCACGGCCTTTTCTCTCCAATTCCGCACACCGGCTATCTGAAGGTCCCTCTCGACTCCGTCCATCCATCGTAGTTTTGACCATCCCACACCTCTTCTTCCCTACGGACGTGATGTGAGGATTCTTTTTGGTGTCTGGTCATCTTCCTTACGAAGCACGTGTCCTAACCAGCGGAGCCTCCCTATTTTTATCGTTTGGACGATATTTGGTTCCTTGAATAGGCTCTGTAGTTCGTGGTTGAACCTGATTCTCCACGTGCCTTGATCGCAGAGGGGACCGAAAATTTATCTCAAGTTTTTTCTCTCGAAAACCAGTTGATTAAATCAATTTAATAAAATAATTGCTATTAAAAACAACAAAAAACTAATTACTGGGTACCAAAAATAATTTTGATATTAGAAATCAAAAAGATATTATATGGTAAGATATTATATAATGATATTATACGGTTGTCCCAGGGAGGCAAGTCCGAACAACCGTAAGTATGAACAACTGGCGGAATCAAAATTATTTATTTTATGGAGTTCTATAATATCTTAAGTTGTTAAAGAACTCCATAAGATAAATATATCCATGATATGGGTAAACAAGGATGGTTTTGATTCCTCCGGTTGACAAGACTTGCCCCCCAGAAGCCGCAGCTATTTTTCAGCGCTCCGTAATGAAATTCACTGTATTTCATATTCAATATTTTTGTTGTGACAAACCGGCTTAGAATAGTGCTTCCACTATTATTATTATTTTAGAATTTCGGGTAATCGCATTTATAATAAGCAAAATAACATCTCACAAAGTGCAGCAAAGGATGTTCTCCACCCATTCTGAATGTTACCTTTTTAGATGAGATGAGACTAGTGTGTGGGTATACACGCATGTGTCGTTAATTTTTTATAAGGTTATGGATACCCGCACACCTGTCGTTGGTTACCCCACATTATGGAATAGGGCGTGATGGTATGAATTATAATTTTTTAATAACAGCGTTATATAATAATTTAAAATTTACAACATTTAAATGTAAAACACTGTACACAAAATTTTATTAAAATGTATAAAAAAATTATTCCTTATTTTTTTGTATGTATCCAATTTAAGCAGGAAACTTATATGGCTGAGAAAACTCTTAAGGGGTGAAGAGTCACCTAAAGGTTAAAAAAAATTAGAGCGTTATAAAAGTCTGTTTTACACCGTCAAAGAATCAGTAAATGGGAGGTGCTTTTAATTTTAGAGATATAAATTTCACTTCTATGGAAAATAATATATAATTTTAATTGAGAATATTTATAAATTCTTTGACCAAATATTTTAGAAAATAATAATATGATATTTTGGACTTTACCTTACAGGTAGGTATATCAAAACAGCTACTCCTCAAATTCAACTTATGCGCCTATGTGAAAGCGTAGAATATTTTGTATGTAACATCACAATGATAATACATACATTCGTAAATCCGAGCTTTTTGATGTAATGTTTTGAGCTTGAAATTTCATAAATAAATTCAACATCTTGACTGTTTGCCAGTTTCATAAATTATTCCATCCACGTAGAACAGTGCAAGTATCATGGTGTCGTAGTTTAAAATGTTTGAGGTGTTTGGGTTCGTGTAAGTTGTCTTTCGGTGGAGAAAATTGAGTTTCGAGGGTTAATTAGAAGTACGCGGGAAGATTGGATATATACCTACACCTATCCTGTGGGTCTATTACTCTACTATGAACTGTGGCTTAGCCAAGATATTACCAACCTTACTTTGTGGATTTATTTTTTATATACATTTAATCAAAACAGACTGGAACACGAGAGATGGCGATAAAGAATTTAATCGAAATAAGTAGGAATGTTGTGAAAACATACATCAATATGATGAAGTTTCACTCACGTTATTAGCTTAAATTTGGGGAAGGTAGTTTTATGATGGAATCGGAAGCTAAGGCCAAGATGATTATTTTTTGTATTTTTGTAAGATCAAACCATTTCGGTTCCTATTGAAACGATTTGTATAGATGTATCAAAAATATATAAAAAATAACCCTTTTATGAAATTTTCATATTCTTTATCCTTCTCCTAATAATTTATATAAAATGCTAATATCTTTATTGATAAAAAAAGACTAAATACAAATTCTCTCAAAAATATTTCATTTTTCTATAAAATGAGGAGAGTAGATATTTATTTACTTATTTATACAGTATACGGCATAAGCGACGTGTGTAATAATACTAAAAATAAATACAAATATGTATATATATAAATAACATAGAAACAAAAAATTAGTCACCGTATAAACAGTATAAAATAGTTCACAAAAAGAATTAAATGTATCAATTATTTAAACCTCAATATTTTTCATTATAATTCTATGTTATGAACAGTAAAAAAACTGGATATTTTTATTCTAAATAACTGACTCCTACGCCTAAGATTCCAAATTCAAATCCCAGGGAGGTCAATGTTTTCTCAATAAAATTTTTCAAGCTTTATCGGTAAGAGAATAAACTTAAAAAATGTATTTACTCACCACCTATGAATTGTCAGAAACACAATAAATATTTAATATAATATTAGTGGGGAATGATTGATGTCTTGTTTAATACGTTTATTTCTACCTTTAAATATTTTATTTTGCTGAAACAATGACGAATCTAAGTCCAAAATTGAATTAATCAGAAAAGTAAATTTCTACAGCTTAACTTATATTAAAGCAGGATATTGAAGGAATGACTAATGAAATGTACCTCGAGACATCTGTTTCTCCAATAGATTACATTAATTAAGAGAAATCCTTCCATTCAATTCTGTCTTCCCTCGACAACCTTCACTTATTTATCAGTGTTTTTCTGTTCAAATTTTAGATTAAAACTAATTTAATTACATTTTAAGGATTAACCTTTGACATTGTCAACAAGATATGTAATTTTGAATTGGAGACATTTTCGAAATTCATAAATTCGTAGGATAGAGATTTTCATAATAAGCATTTTAATTATTTTTTAGAATCAAACGATTTTGTCAAACATCTATATAATTATTTATTTTGTCAAATAATTTATCTATTTACTTATTAAAATATAACATAAATATTAGGTGAACTATCGTATTAGGTATAGTCTGTTCTGGGGCTTGTGTTAAGTAAGTATGCAACTTTTTAACGGTTGAGTATTTTTATAATTATTCTCAAACCTGCCAAAGAATTAAATACTTATTATTTTCAAATTTTACACAACGTATAGTACTATTGAAGAGTGCCAAAAGCAAAATTATATTTTTTCAGTAATTTTTATATGACTTTACACGAGATCAAAGAGTAACACACGGTAGGAGACATTCCGACAAGAAATTATGCTTTAGTATATTCTTTAAATAAGCATTGATATACATACCATCCTGCAGCCTGTGTTTTCTTCGAAATCATATAAATATGGCGATATGAAAATAAAATAAAATACAAAAAAAATATATTTCAAATTTATGATAACTTACTGGCGAAATAAATAAATGAAGATTTATCTACAAAATAAACTTCCTAGTAGAACAGACATAAAAAATAGGTACAACTCTTAAATAAAACGAGTGGGTTGAAGCCAACCCTAAACTCTCCACACCATAGTAATTGATCATTTTTTCTTCTTGAAAGGTTGACAATCACTAAATGCATTTTTATGAAGTACATTTCTATTAGATTCTTAAAAAAATATAAGATTTCCAGAGGACAAAGTTTTCCCAATACACATACACTCAAAAACTTTGTCACGGAAATCAGTGTACCTATGCATTTTCTACATGATACCTGTTGAGAAATTTTAAGTAAAATTGCATTACAAGCAAGATGAGCATGTATGACATAGTGTATCAATGTTGATAAGGCGATGTATGTATCAAGATAGAAGAATGCGGTGTTCGGTTCTCACTGCCTACCCCTTGAGGAAAATAGAAGCGGAGAATTAAAAAATAGACTTGTCTATAGAGACACATACAATATCAATATGAAGTTGATAACTCAATTTTCCCTTACAGAAGCTATTTTACTTCTGTTATATACATGTTATATATGGCAAACCATAGATTTTTTCTTTAAATTTTGACAATCTTTGAATGCATTTATGATGAGTATATTTTTGTTGTATCGAAATTTTAAACAGTATACAAAAAACTCGATTTTCTAGACCGTGAGAGCATTTTGAAAATACGGACAGATGAAATCATCGGGAAGAAATTAACGGATATCTATGTAATCAGTAAGTTCTAAGTTTATGGACTTTATATTATATATGTACGATATAAATATGAAATCAATCGGACTTATAGTTTGGGCTCTAGAGAGGACACAAAAAAACAACGTAAATGATGAAATCATAGAGAAAAAAATTAAATGTTGTCTATGGAAAACTAATCAGCTCTAGGTCTATGCACTTTACCCATATGATGTAAATATGAAGTCGATCGGACTTATAGTTTGAGCTGAAGAGAGGACACAAAAAAAACAACGTAAATGATGAAATCATAGAGAAAAAAATTAAATATTGTCTATGGAAAACTAATCATCTCTAGGTCTATGCACTTTACCCATATGATGTAAATATGAAGTCGATCGGACTTATAGTTTGAGCTGTAGAGAGGACACAAAAAAACAACGTAAATGATGAAATCATAGAGAAAAAAAATAAATATTGTCTATGGAAAACTAATCATCTCTAGGTCTATGCACTTTACCCATATGATGTAAATATGAAGTCGATCGGACTTATAGTTTGAGCTATAAAGAGGACACAAAAAAACAACGTAAATGATGAAATCATAGAGAAAAAAATTAAATATTGTCTATGGAAAACTAATCATCTCTAGGTCTGTGCACTTTACCCATATGATGTAAATATGAAGTCGATCGGACTTATAGTTTGAGCTGTAGAGAGGACACAAAAAAACAACGTAAATGATGAAATCATAGAGAAAAAAATTATATGTTGTCTATGGAAAACTAATCATCTCTAGGTCTATGCACTTTACCCATATGATGTAAATATGAAGTCGATCGGACTTATAGTTTGAGCTGTAGAGAGGACACAAAAAAACAACGTAAATGATGAAATCATAGAGAAAAAAATTATATGTTGTCTATGGAAAACTAATCATCTCTAGGTCTATGCACTTTACCCATATGATGTAAATATGAAGTCGATCGGACTTATAGTTTGAGCTGTAGAGAGGACACAAAAAAACAACGTAAATGATGAAATCATAGAGAAAAAAACTATATGTTGTCTATGGAAAACTAATCATCTCTAGGTCTATGCACTTTACCCATATGATGTAAATATGAAGTCGATCGGACTTATAGTTTGAGCTGTAGAGAGGACACAAAAAAACAACGTAAATGATGAAATCATAGAGAAAAAAATTATATGTTGTCTATGGAAAACTAATCATCTCTAGGTCTATGCACTTTACCCATATGATGTAAATATGAAGTCGATCGGACTTATAGTTTGAGCTGTAGAGAGGACACAAAAAAACAACGTAAATGATGAAATCATAGAGAAAAAAATTATATGTTGTCTATGGAAAACTAATCATCTCTAGGTCTATGCACTTTACCCATATGATGTAAATATGAAGTCGATCGGACTTATAGTTTGAGCTGTAGAGAGGACACAAAAAAACAACGTAAATGATGAAATCATAGAGAAAAAAATTATATGTTGTCTATGGAAAACTAATCATCTCTAGGTCTATGCACTTTACCCATATGATGTAAATATGAAGTCGATCGGACTTATAGTTTGAGCTGTAGAGAGGACACAAAAAAACAACGTAAATGATGAAATCATAGAGAAAAAAATTATATGTTGTCTATGGAAAACTAATCATCTCTAGGTCTATGCACTTTACCCATATGATGTAAATATGAAGTCGATCGGACTTATAGTTTGAGCTGTAGAGAGGACACAAAAAAACAACGTAAATGATGAAATCATAGAGAAAAAAATTATATGTTGTCTATGGAAAACTAATCATCTCTAGGTCTATGCACTTTACCCATATGATATAAATATGAAGTCGATCGGACTTATAGTTTGAGCTGTAGAGAGGACACAAAAAAACAACGTAAATGATGAAATCATAGAGAAAAAAATTATATGTTGTCTATGGAAAACTAATCATCTCTAGGTCTATGCACTTTACCCATATGATGTAAATATGAATCCGTACGGCATATGCCGTACGCCATACATACAAACACATCTCGACGAAACTCACAGTGTGCACTCTCTACATGATACCCGTTGAGAAATTGATGTAAAAAAATACGCTTGAAATTGTGAAATCATGACTCTCCACTATTCCATAGTGTGTGGAGAGTAAAAACTATCTTGGCGAAGATTCGCAGCCTTTACCTGTAATGACGAGATAAACTTGTTTTAAAAATAAATAATATACCAATTCTAAATTGTATTCGAATAATGTTCAAGTGATGTATAGGTAAATTGACGTTGAAAAATCAAGACATTGGTGATTACGGTTGTGTCCTTAACATTATTACGCCTGTTGCCCCGACCTACGAAAAGAATAAACCAATTTGTAAATTTCGGCTTCTCTTTGCTTTAAATTGGCTTGTCAACCTGCGTCTCTAGTCTTAATGAAATCCGATTTGGCAAAAACAAAAATTTCAGCAACCTTCAATTTCGATGACTCATGCTTAGTTATAAGTTCCCATTCAAAAATTCAATCGATTGTGACGGACTTTTTTATAAACCACTAGGTTAATTTTATTTATTCTTATTCAATTTTTTTTATGGCCGACTAACTAAATGATACCAATTTCAACGACTAACCAGCGAATTAGACGAGAAATAGCGTGTTTATATATTCATACATTAATTCATATCATCACGGCATATCCCACAATGTGGGGTAACCAGCGAAAGGTTTGCGGGTATGCATTACCTTATAAAACAGGGACCAACACATGCGTGTATACCCACATACCAGTCTCGTCTCATCTAAAAAGGCACTATATTCAGAATGGGTGGTGAACCTCATTGTTAGAACCTCATTTTTTTTTTCTTTTCTATTATTGTAAGCCGGTGCCGGATATTATCGACAGATATGTGTTTATATATAATTTTTATTTAACTTTTTTTGCTAGAATTAGAACATAAATTCCCTAAAGTATGCAGTAGCTACTGCTTGTGCTATGAGTGTACGAAATTGGTTGTGGCAGGATTTGAACTCGTGACCACTGAATTACTAATCCAGCGCACTAACCGCTCTGTCACCATCATCATCATCAGCTCCACATCCCAAGGTGGGACCTGGCTTCCAAAAGAAGTCTTCGCCATTCTGATCTGTCAGCGGCTCCTTGTCTCCAACTGACCACGCCCAAAGTGTCCAGGTCCCCCTGGACGCAGTTCATCCATCTCAACTTGGGTCTCCCCCTACGCCTCACACCCTCTGGTCTATGGTGGAGGACTCTTCTGGCGGGCAGTTGCTCACTCATCCTCTCCACATGTCCAAGCCATCTGAGTCTCCCAATCCTTATAAATACTCCAACGTCTATATCATCATAAAGCTGGTATAGGTCGTGATCTCCATACACCACCCTCACAGACAGCTCCGTAGATTCGCCGCTCTGCCACCACTCATCTTTAATGTCCCTGCATTATATGTCGTATTATTTTTGGAATTAAATTTACGACAAAAAAATATCTGTAAAAAAATTACATAGTAATTGAACCAATAAATATTAAAATCATCGCATTCTCCGATATCTAACTTTGACAAAAAAAATCCTTTTAATTGCAGCTAATTTATATTATTATCAACATAATATCACATAACAATATATGTAATCCATGATGTTTTAAGTGGGTATGTTACATATTTATGTAGGTATATACGACTATTAACATGAACAACTGAAAAGGCAAGAAGGGGTCTCAGATTGGTTTGCTCGTATGAACACACACGCTATTAATTTGGTCGTTTATAAGACGTTAACTAGGGTCATAAAAGTCTCCGAGAACATATCCACATAAGTAAAATCTACTCTAAGTAAGTATCTACATCCCACTCATTTGATCTTCAACGTTAATGATACTTTAATAGGCGACTAAGTTTTTTTCAAAAAAGCATCCAATTAGGTATGTTTCGTGTTGATTGGATATGACATCAAGTATTTTATAACTAACTAGCGGACCCGACAGACGCTCTCCTGCCTGAATATTGGATATCCTGCTTTTATGCTTTGCAACTGTTAATTCTTGACGGAGCTCCATTATAAATGATAATTACTTATATAATCACTTAAAATAAGTTACAAAAAACACATTTTTTTTAAAAGATCACTGCCGCGTTTCGTTAAAAAAAACATCTACAAAATGGTACATTTTTATTATTAGATCATTGCAGAAAGAAACAAACCTTTTAATAACATATTATAAATAAAAATTTCAGAAATTGTATGTACGAATATAAAACCATTACACAATCAGAAAAATAAAGCATACAATACAAAATGTTAGATAGTTACAATAAATGCCATTAGCGCAACCTATTCTGATTCATAGTTATAAAAAAATCTTTTTCTACTATTAAATTAATGTTTAAAATTCCTTTTTGTGAATCTAAACCATTCGAGGACTTGCACAAATACACACAAAAAATTTCATCAAAATCGGTTAAGCCGTTTAGGAGGTGTTCAGTGACATACACACGTACAGAAGAATTATATAATATAAAAAGATATGACTTAAGGGGGCATATAAACACTCCGATTAAAAATCAAAGTTCTCAAATATGTTAAACAGCGTGTTTCTAGAAAAAATATTTTCAATATTTCTCTAGTGAATGCTTGTCACATAATTTTAAAATTCAACATAAATTCCCTTCAAAATTATTAAAATTATACTTTCCAAAGCATAATTTTTAAATTACTTCATAACTATGTGTCGTAGAGAAATAAATCTTCTAAATGCTTAGAATTACTGTAATCAAAGTGAATTTACAGAATTTTTTTTTTCATTTCAATAAAGGTTTGTTCTTATAATGCAAAAAAATCAACAAATTTTGTGTTTCCGATATTTTAAATCAGGCGATTTAAATTATCAGAAACCCAAAATCCTTTTTTACGCACGCGATAGTTACCCGTACTAACACGTAACTTCATAGTGCATCAGGCGATTTTAATATACCTATCATATTTTCAGTCACTAGTTTTAGCGTTATATGCCTTCTTAATAAACGGAAATGGTTGTCGGTAATATATAAAATACTAGTAGATATTACGAGTTAGTACATTCGCATTATAGTGAAATTCTACAAATTGGAAGGCGTCACAATTAAAAAATAGGAGACTGTTTATAAACCTATATAATTAATTTTCAAAGTATACTGGTATATATGTATTTATTTTTAAAATACAAATATGTATTTTTACAATAACATAAAGGTATATCCTCATACATTCCCCTTATTACGCATTAATGCTTGTGCTATAGTTAAACGAAATTGGTCGAGGCGAGATTCGAACTCGCGACCTATGGATTGCTAATCCAGCGCGCCACCCGTTCTGCCACCGACCTAACTAATATATGTTTTTTTTTGTATAACTTTTCGGGCAACTAACAGGCTCTAGGTCAAATATTAATTTAAAACGCACCCAATAACAATTTTCTATATTCTAGATCAAAAAATGTTGATAAATACCTAATAGATTGAATGATCTGCTCTAAAATAGTGTATATTTGCAAGTTGATTTGTGAAATTTTATTTAATAAATATATTTTTTTTGTTTGTTCACAGGTATGCCTGGGAAGAAAAATACAATAACCTACGCGTGCTGCCCGGAGCCTTATGTCGATGTTACCTTCACTATTCAAATAAGAAGAAGAACGCTCTATTACTTCTTCAACCTCATAGTTCCGTGTGTTCTCATTTCTTCCATGGCACTCCTAGGCTTTACGCTGCCACCAGATTCAGGAGAAAAATTAACGCTTGGTGAGTTTCGTAGACGCTAATTATACCTCGAGGTTGGAGGAAAACTGGTGACATGTTACATTATTACAATTTCTTTTTTTTTCATTTTATTTTTAGTTTTAAATTTCAAGTACCTACCTACACACATTGAGGGAAATGTTTTCTATCAATCTATATTCTATGTCATACTAGTCATACAAGTTTTTAATATTTTTTATTATTTTATAAATATAGCTTCGTATGATTTTCGCAGTTTCATAAAATGCCACTAACGCTTTCCTTAGATCGTTGTTTACAAATGAAATGAATTGATATTTTATTGAAAAATATCAGTTTAGATAATATGACCATAATAGATACAAATATAAAATATTCATCAAGGAAACAGAAATAGAGCGAATTGATTGGACAAATAATGTTTTGTTTGTCAAAAGTTTATACATCTTAAACAACCCAATGCAAAAAAAACTAATAATATATTATTTCAGATAAATAATTAAGAGTGTTTTGACAAAAAAAAATGAAAATAATAATATATACTCGTATTTTACACATATTTAAAAATAATGCGTACTGAATAACTCAATAAAATATTAAAGTTATAATTTTCGCCAAATATTTTGAACGTCTTTTTGCTTCTTTGGTTTACGTGCAAATCGCCCCACTTCTCGGCTAAAAGTTCAATTTGTTTGGTGACAACTACAACAATTATTTTTGACAAATGAAAATTAAAAAAAAACTTTTAAATGTATAAAATTTTGTGGTACCTACATAACCTACTAAATGAGTTTGATTTAAATTTATTCTTTGTAATTTTTACATTCATAGTTTGGAAACATGATACATCAAAATTGTTAGAAACACTTAAAAATAAATTAATAGGCAACATTATCTACATTCAAATAACGAATATATCCCCACTCCTTCAGTCTATAACTTCAACCACGCCCACTTATTAATTGACAACATTGTATATTCACCTAAATTCCGTCAATACCTACATCTGACAACGTAGCTAATATTTAAAGTAGTATTGGATCAGTCTTCAAATTTAGTTTTTTTTAGACTCTGAGAATGTCTAGAAGTCTCGCCGAAATCATTTGGTCGTATAATCGAATCTGTAGCGAAATACTCTTATAGATTTTAATTGATTTGTTTAAAATTGGTTGCATTATAAAAAAAAATATTATCAGACGAACATCACAGTACAAAGCTTACAGATAAACACGATATTCAACTAATCCGAATAACCTTTATGTTTCTCGATTGTTTTATCTTTAGGAATATAACGATGAAACCATTCGCTTAATTTCATTGTGGTTGTTTTAAGTTTGTCCCTGGTTAATGTGGGTCCCATTTGAACCTAAAGATAAATTTATGCTGCCACTTAGAATAACACTTTCTTAGTATATAGCTACTACACACTACTCATAGCAATTATGTATGCAATATGGAATAATAATCAAATAACAACTATAATTTATGCTGTATATTATAGTGATTCCACATGCATAAATGACAAATGGTTCTTGAAACATACGTGAAATAATACGTGGTTTGTTTTTCTGAAACAACTTCTAATTTATAAGAATCTTTGTGCAGTCTTTAAAATGAAATCTTGAAATCCCAAAACAAACTATCAATTCGTCGTGATTTTTTTTTCAATGAAAGTTCAGAAATATTTTTTTACTACGTTGTCCAATTTCTTCTTCTTCTTCTGCTTGTTCTAGTACTGGGTACTGTTTATTCTCAGATTCACTCCTGGGCTTCCATCTCTTTGGCGGTCGTCCAGGTCCAGGTCCGATTTCGATTTTTCTTTTTTTTCATTAGAAAGAAGGTATATTCCGATTGGTCTCATTTCAATTAAGTCAAATATTATAAGAACTCTTTAGAATATTGTTCGATTTGAATGATTTATTTTTCAATTAGAAGGGAGTGCTTCAGAAATGATCACATATGAATTTTATCGAGTTATGGTGATGACTTATGAGAAAAATTATCAAACTCTCCATTACGCAATTTTTGTGCTTGCGATTTTTACAACAAACATGTCTTACTGATTACGATTATATATTATTACCTATGGGCGAATGATTCTTTACCACGGCAACCGATTTAGATTTTTGTGTTGGAAAGGAGTTACATCATCTTCTTCTCCCTTGACCCCATAACTGAGGGTGGTGAATACACTCAATCACCCATGGAATGATCCATGCTTGCATTTAGGGCGGTCATGGACAGATGTTTGAATTGTTCTGAAGAGTTACAGTGTTTTCGATGTTTGAGTGGTATTTGAAGTTATAGGTATCTAATAACGAGCGTCAGAGATTTTTTATCGTCAAAATTCACACTCGCGAAAACTAAAGCCATATTACGCGATATTTTGAAATTATCAAAGTAGGTACCATTGTTAAATGTATCTATACATCACTGAAAAGGGAAAAATAAAAGTAATTTTAAAAAACCGACTCCTAAAACAGCTAAAATGAAACGATAAAAACTAAAAAAAAACTTTAAAAAAGCATCAAATATATGCCTAATTTAATTAAAAATACGTAAATTTTATATCAAACACAACACATATTACTAAAAAACACAAAAGTTGTAAAATATTTATTTACATCAAACCACTTTTTGAAATAAAGATTTAATTAAGAGAAATTGATTATTCTGCTTTGTTTAAATTCCAAATCCGTTTCAAAACAATCTCATTTTATCCAAACCATCTAAGATACAATCAAAAGTCTGGAACATCTTGAAAACTATCCATTTCTCCTATTTCATTTGTATTCATATTTCGATTTCAAATTGAAAACTAAGGGGAGTGAAATTCAAATCAGTCCCATTCTGGGATCCTCCCACTTGGATCATTATGGGTCTCTATAGAATTCGTTGTTATAACATTATAGAAAAAAGCAGTTTTTTTCTTTATAGTTTGCTAATAATAATGTACATACTCGCAGTATATACATACATACATTGTTTTAACTTCTTGACATTGCGTCATAGATTAAGTTTTCGCAATTTGATAAAGCAATTTTTTCATCATTTCTTACTCCTCTTTTGATGTTTAGTCAAAAGGGTGTCTAATCCTTGCTTTCTGTGAGTCCGTTTTCTCGTACGCAAAAAAGTCTCGATTCAATCGATATAATATCATAATAAATGATTTTCGTAGAACCTTTCAGTGATGAAATATATCCGATCTTGTACACAAATATTGATATTTTCTTCTTTTCCCTTGGGCTCATTACCTCCCGAGAATGGCGACTTCGCATGGCGAATGGTCTGCTTTCGTGTAGGACAATTTTTGTAGCGGATTCGACAAGTCTTCTTCATCGGGTGGGTGAGCGACCTATGAATCTTCTACCATCCATGCTTCCCATTAGGAGGAGCTTCTCAAATTTCCTAGAAAGCTTCCTGGCATTGTCTCCAAAATAATGAATGATTCGCTGTATTTGGACTTCTTCTGACATCAAATAATAAGCAATAAAAAATTGACGATAAGGTAATAGTTTTCCTTCAGTAGTAAAATATTTTAATATCATTATGCCCATATCTATCATGAAGTTATAAATCCCTCTAGACTAATGATTCATGAAATGTCTATTACAAAGATTACTCCAAAATCCAATAAAGTTAGTTTGTTTCCTTCTACATGATTTAAAATAAGGTATTATTGAGATTAAGTGAAAGACTTGGCATTATGTGTTCAGATGTCGGTTTATCATTAATATTATTTGCCAATAATATTTTATTTCTTCGGTCTCCAGTACAGTGAATTTATCAACAAAAGAAGTTCACAGAGTTGACTCGTTGCCAAGTTTAATTGAATTATTGTTGCGGGATCATATAACGAATCCACCCATATTGTTTTCTAAGGCTTTAATTTGTTTGTCAAGTGTTTTCTCGTTTCTCTCTCTCTCAAAGAAAAAGTACTTTTTGATCTTGCTCAAGAGACAAATTGGTCATTTATCATACTAGCGACAGAGACAGTAAAAGATATGAATCTAACAATGACTACTGGGCCCGCAAATTACAGTCATTTGTGGAAACTTACTATGACAATTGCCGATAAAAGAATAGGTATCAAATAATTAATTAGTTCTCTTTATTTGCAAGTTTCATACGTGCCATTAATCTTTTTGAATAATACTTTCAGACACAAAGAGACAAAGGCAATCTGATATTTTTAATTTTTATTTTAACGCAAATCCTTCGTTAGTGTTTTACTAAACATAATGTTCCTTTAATAAAAATATCTTTAAATCCAATAATTTTCTTTATACGTCGTAGCTATACTTTTGTGGCACATTTTAACTAATAAATTAAAATTACAAATTACTTTGTTTACACCACTAGTGAGTATTTAGATATAGTTAACTAGTTGCGGAGCTGACCCGCTCCCTCATCAGAACAAACTAATACTAAAACTTAAAACTATGTAACGAACGTGTGTAGTGTTATTGCAGTTAGGGGGAGGAGTTATAAGTGCGTGTGGGTGGTAGTGGAAAGATATTGAACAGGGGCGTCCGGTTTAAATTTATTTGATTATTAATTATTGCTTCTTTTTTATTTATCGATTTTTGTATCTCCAAAGCCTCCAAGTTGTCAAGTCTTGGACCCTCCTTATTTATATGTAAGATTTTAACACCCGTTTCTTTGTCAAATGAATGGGTACTGTTTATTAAGTGATTGGCGAACTCGGAAAAATTATCACTTTTTAGACACCTCATGTGTTCTTTAATTCTTATTTCAAAGTTTCGGCCAGTTTTACCAATGTAAAAGGCCGGACAATCACTACAATTCAATTTATACACACCAGAATTAAATAAAAAAGAAGCAATAATTAATAATCAAATAAATTTAAACCGGACGCCCCTGTTCAATATCTTTCCACTACCACCCACACGCACTTATAACTCCTCCCCCTAACTGCAATAACACTACATACGTTCGTTACATAGTTTTAAGTTTTAGTATTAGTTTGTTCTGATGAGGGAGCGGGTCAGCTCCGCAACTAGTTAACTATATCTAAATACTCACTAGTGGTGTAAACAAAGTAATTTGTAATTTTAATTTACCAATTATTTTCATTTATTTTTTTTGTTAACTAAATTACAATTTCAATATTTAACAAATAATAAGCAACAATTTCAACCGCTGTAAACAAGAAGTAAAAGATAGGTATTAAAAATAATAATAAAGTACACATTGCACATATGTACATAAATCCGTACGGATCGGACGCAGCGCATTAGACGTATTTTAGTATTTTTTATATAAGAATTCGTGTTGCTAGAAGACAAAAATCCAGTTGCGCCTATGTGGACGCTAAGTGTTAATTACCTACCTAAAAATATCCAAGAATTAAAAAATGGTATTCACAATAATATTTATATATTATCTCATAAATATTTAATCTTCTTATAAAAATTAAGCAACATTGATAATGACAGCAATGAAAACAAAAGGTGTTTGAATCAAACTGTATTTAATAATATTATTAGTTTTTTTTATTTGTGATGATACTGTACAGAAAATGTTGGATGTGCGAAATGTTTTCAGGTGTCACGATTCTGCTGTCTCTCACAGTATTCCTTAATCTGGTAGCAGAAAAGATGCCCACGACATCGGATGCTGTCCCACTCATAGGTACAGCTGCGGGACATTTCTTCATTTTGTCGGACAAGGGGAATAATTGTTTTGTATAGTTGTTTCGTTTGCCACCAATGATCGGTATAGCAAAAAACCACAAATAAAGGCAAAAATAGCTTCAAAATTCATCAGTGAATTAAACAAGTTTAATATAGCCATAATTTAGAGTGTTTCTCAAATTTTGTAATAATCTAACCTAACTTTATCAGTTAACAAAAACAAAAGATTTTTTCGTTCGTAATAGAGATTGTTTCACTAATTCAATGACACGATTGAGCGATTTTCATTAATTTATTAAAAATTGTGCTGATTTTTCCTTCTATACTTCTACTCATATTTATCTCAAATCGACTTTTAGTTTTCATAATCAATATTTCCGGATTGAATGATTTCAGTAAAATTGGGTTTGCCGCGGCAGAGAAAAAGAAGTATGAGAGTATAAGAAGTATCGATAAAAGGTTGATAGCGATGGAAATAAAAGATGGAAGGGGATGAAATGGAATGAGATAGGATAGAAGGAGGTGACGAGAGAGTGTGCTGTGGGCAGGAGGCGTGTTGTTCAATAATCCCCGCTTTTGTCACTTTTTACTAGTCCCGCTTAAAATTCATTTATGCGGGGATGTTCCACTGCCGAAAAAACACAAACGATCGACAAACATCGCTGAATTTTCAAATATTAGTGAGTCTATAAAACACAACATTTATTTGGTTTTAAAAAAGTGCACGTCAGAATTGAACCACCTCTGGTGGGCGACCTTTCCAGGAATGTTTCGTTTTAACATTTTTTTCGGTTCCTTTTCTCGTTACACAAACGAGGAACGTCACTGGGATATATTTTGTCCTCGATGTAAATCGCTGATAACGTTTACAAACAACAAGAACGCGAGCTGAACTCTAACGATAATATTTTCTCTCTCCCAAAATTTACCCGTAGAGGGAATAATATTATTTCCCTAATAACATCGAACCATACGAGGATAGAAAGAAAGGCACGCGTCAAACTTTGATAGTTAACGTTATGGTTTTGACACACCTATGGAGATTATTAACAAATCGTTTAGGCGTGGCATATTGCTCGTTTCACAAAAAAATAAACACATGAAATAACCATTCAAAGCAATTTTCCTCTTGCGTCCAGGCCGAAGCATTTCTGTAAATCGTGATTGTGAATATGTTAAGAATTATCTGTTCCCTTTGTATGGTAAGATGGTGTGGCTCGTCTAGATCAATGTCAGTGAAGGAGGGCTCCTCAAGGGAAACATTGATACTTGGAGGAACTTTGGATTTTCACGGCAGATGAACATTTACATACAGTTGGCACATGTCTGTTGACTGTGTATTGATTTGTCCATAGTATCAGTGCCCACATTGTAACGCGCATAATTATTATATGTATTTATTAATATATTTTACATAATATGCTTATGCTTTAAACGGCTTCAGCCTCCATTCAATGGTGCCATTTATATACAATACATATCGATCTGCCTTACTAATCCAAATGTATTTTATAATATGAATTTTAAGCAGCCGAAGATACAACGTAAGTATGTCTACGTAAAATGGTTTCATTTTTAAATTTACACAATAATTTTTTTATTATAGTCATTTGACCTTATTTATACAAATCGTTTCTCCTTGAGCTTGTCAAGTTGTTTTAATTCATAAAATCAATGCTTAATTAGTGTAAAATATCAGATTCAAGGTAGTCTGTTCCTATGGGAAAGTAGAAAACATCTAAAAGTGTACGTGAGCCGAATGGATATTTTTTGTCCCCACGAGTTTATGACTAAAACATTCCGTATTGTGTAGTGTAGTGTACTGATGGTACCTGTAAAAGCATTGTGTCGAGCGAAGATAGATAGAGTCGGGTCTAGCCGAACTGTTCCGAATGTCGGCGAGTTGTTAAATAGAGAAAATTTAATCTATCCCCAGGGGATAGGGATGTATCTTCCACCACGTGACATGTTTCCCGACATTGGATTTATATCGTGAATCACGTTTTCTAGCAGACGGCCAAAGAACGCTAAAATTCTTATTCCGTATTTCGATGACGCTATTTTTGCTAATTCAATTTTAAGTTCAAAATAAATAGCCAGCTAAAAATTCATGTAGGTTTCTAGTGGTGTATGCAGATAAACCCTCAATACTATTCTTATTTTAATAAACCCTTATTCGTGTATGTAGGTATACAGTATAAGTTTACGTTTTTCTGTCATTATTTTTCATTGGATATAGTCATGGCATATTATTTACCAACCTTTCCTTGATAATGTACTTATGAGGCATATTATTTACCAAACTTTCATACATGACATGTATGAAATGTATCATTTTTTTAACATGTATATAACATAAAAAAATAATTGAAATGAGTAAAAACTTAAACATGTTTTGATTCTACATTTTACGAATTGAAATCATGAAATTCGGCCAAATATTGGGTCCAATTCTGAAAGAACACTAAAATTTTATTAAAATGTCAAAAATATTAATTTCATTTTTTTTTGCTATTCTGAAGACTGAATTAAATAAAGGTTGTTTAGTAAGATTGAAACGACAAAAGTATTTTAGAACACTAGTGTATTATAAAATGGATATAGTTTAAAGTGACAGTTCTGATGTACACATTTTTGTTTTTAATGACTTTAATGTTCATTCAATTCTAAACTCGTCTCCGGAATCGGACCCAATATTAGATTCACCAAACATTTCCAAATTTATATTTTCACTGAAAAATATTGTTCATTTCACCGGAGTTGAAGGTTTTTCTTAGGAATAAATTAATGGTATTAAAAACATCATAGAAATATAAACTACATGTGACCTAGTAATTATCACGTAGTTCATCGATAATTCATTATGTTTTACGAATTTAGAATCGTTGTGAGATTTAATATTTTAAAAATAAGTATTGTAATTTCGTTTTCGCATTCTTAGACAGTGTAAAAACTCGGTGCATTTCAGTGAACGAAGTTTTGACATCGCTATAATAATATCATATCGACTATAGTACAAGAATTTTGCGGTGACTGTGGAATGCTCGACCCAATATCAACCGACCTACTCTCGAAGTAGATATTTACAAAATAACTACGTGTCCTATTTTTCTTTTGTTTGACATTCCCTTCAACCTTTGTTCTTAGAAGATACTTCACGTAGAAAGCTTTCGAGTCAAATTAAAATTCCCTATAAAAAGTAAACGAAAAGATCGTGATGATTTTAATTAAATTAATTCTAAGAAAGATTTCATATTTAATCGTATTATTTAGCCAAAAAAACCACGACGGATTTTGACTAAAAGAGTACCGACAAAGATTTTGAATGCG
This sequence comes from Molanna angustata, assembly GCA_963576475.1. Lineage (NCBI taxonomy): Eukaryota > Metazoa > Arthropoda > Insecta > Trichoptera > Molannidae > Molanna > Molanna angustata. The sequence continues at coordinate 15,949,116 of OY754967.1, read as the reverse complement.
ATAGAGCGAGTGAAAATTACTTACATAAAATAATATTTCAAAATATATTTCATTGTATGGTCTCAAAATCATAGTACACTCTCAATCCCAATACACCACACATCCTCCTACATAATATACTCGTATACAATTCACGCAGCCTGACTGTGGAACCAAAAACCTAATGGTATCTTTGGCAACAATACTACAAGATTGGAAATTGAACGTAAATTCAGGGCCACAAAATATACCTAAATATTCTTTTGGCATTTGATTGCAAAAATTTTTCATTGCCACTGTTTTGAAAAAAGATGAATTTATGCTAATAAAAATTCAAATATTCGACATTTGCCAATTTTCTTTCAGGGTTTGCGTAGTCTGTAGGTTCTAAGCACGTTCTTGCGTGTAGATACGTAAAGCTGGTATTGGAGATCTTAAGAAGCAGATTTAAGATTTGAATGATAAGTATATTTTATTACCTTATAAAATTAAGTCAATATGAAAGAATAAGAAAACTTGAGAGAAAAAAAATTATAGATTTATCGCATATGAATGTAAAAAAAAAACAATAATTATACTGTTATTTGGGAAAAATAGTATTTTCGTTCGGTGAAACCAAACTACCGTCAGATTTGTTTTGGTTAAAGGAAGCTTTAAAATATGTACCTACCGATTTGTTTTCTAAATCTGTTGGGTTTAAAGGATTGAGATTCCAAAGCAAATACACTTATTTTTGTAGTCGAGTGCTGTGAAAAGAAAACATACTTTTACATATATATGAAATCGTTTTTTTTATATGAAATCGTACGGGAAAAGAAACAATATCTATCAAATGACTGCCTTAATTGATTTTATTTCGTCCCCTATCGCATAAACAATGATTATTTTTAAAGACTAATGAGGTTTATTATTTGAGGCGTGTGTACTTGTTTTAAAACAAAGAGCATTCACGAATAAATATAAAATTTGGTATCATAAATTCATGATATTAATTTGGTCAGATAATTATATGTAAATAATTATCCAATATCCAACTCTCTGATTGATTATTTTAAGCATATTTCAAATATGATTATTGAAAGTCTACAAAATATTTAAAAGGGAGAAATCGATGGGTTGGTAGAAGGGCGCGATAGCAATATAGAGAACGCGGGTTCAAATATCGATTTCATTCTAATACCTTTAACACAAAATTGAATATAAACTACATAACTAGTAGGTTTTTTTTATATTAATATTTAATTATATTATTGAATTATACACACATAAGAGCAAAAAGATGTATAATGATAGTCATTACGAGAAGTATTACAAAATATACGTACCGACTCAAATGTACCTATGCTATTGAGATATTAACATGGCAGAAGACACATGAAAGCAGAATTGACGCGGTTAAAATGAGGTCACTAAGACGAATGTGTGGTAAAACGATGTATGATAGAATAAGAAATGAGGATGATAGACTGGAATGTATGATTGAAATATATATCTTAAGTAAGATGAAAATAAATGCCTTAAATGTTTTGGCCAGAAATAACGAGTGACGAACGTCTGACAAAAAAGTATATAAGGCTGATAAAAGAGAAACGAAAAGTAGCGGTCGGCCAAGGAAAAGTTGGCACGATCACATAAACGGAGCGTATCAAAACTATGATGTTTAAGTGACTGTCGATAATTATTGAAGTTAAGGTGAAATTTATGATTTATATAGTTTATGATTTTTTGCTGTACTTTCTCGATATAATATTATTTATGAAAAACAAAGTTCGTAAGTATGCGAAAGTTTGTATGTTTTCTTGCAAATAGTTGGTCAGTTGGTATACGCCAGGTACCTAGGCAAGGTAGGTATGCCCGAATAAAAGTCTGTGACTAGTGTAAGTACGTTACTTTCACATTCCACAATGAGGGCGGCAGACATTTTTATTTCCCCCCCTGGTAAATTTATCGGTTGGTAATCCGTGGATTGTGTGGAATCTACACCGCAGATATTTAGGTGGATAGTTCACAGGTATAGGGTTAAACCAGGTTTAATGTCACCACTAAATTACATCAACCATCTTGCCCCACACCGCCGAATTCAAAAGAAGAATTTAATAAATTGTAAATCTAGGAGTGAAATTCTATTTAATTAAAGAAATTCAATTGGTATGTTTTTCTCGGTATTATGATCCTATAATAATATTTGTAATACAAATATCGCCGTAAAAGATATTATAAGAATTTTCGGCGTGTAAAAACTTATAAATGTAAGTGAAAAGTATTCGAGAACACAAATTTTGTGATCATTTTGATTTAGGCCCATAGCTTTTTAAATCCATCAGTTTTACATGTTTTGAGAAATTCTTCAATTATTCTTAATTTTAGATTGAAAACACCATTTCATCAATGAAAAAGAAATAACTTTCGTATTTCAAATTTACCTTAACGACATTTGAACAATAAACAGCTTCCATTGCTATGGAGCTTATTGGCCCACGAGATCACACACACACACAAGATCTTTTGAGAAAAAATCCCGCACATATCTTTTTGGGCCGTTGAGAAGGGAACTCTGAACGTTCTTTTACCTTGATAGATTATCGACCCACTTCAGGGTTGAGAGCCCAACGGTAATTGAAATAAAAATGTTGGAACTCACATTCAAACGGTTTTATTTTCAATTCTATGTATGTACCTGCATACAAGATCCCCATAAAACGAAAACCACAAATAAATTGAAGAAAGAATGATAGCAAACAAGATTAAAACCATTAGTATTTGAATACTAATCAAATAACCAAGTATGCTCTAAGCTAGATATTTAGTACGGCTAAGCCTTTTTTATTGACAGTAGTTAGATTTGGGTTTGATTCGATATTTCGATGGTATAGTCATCGTTGGACGTTTTTCAATAATGATGTTCATTACTAAGATTTAACCGGAAACTCGAAAAGTAATAAGATTGACAAGCTCATGTGAATTAAGTATGATATTGAGAATTTTATATCGCTAACGTGATTAATATTCATCGCTGCTATTGACAACTGAGTTTTCTCCCCTACTTTCTTCTCAAGTTGAGTATCGGTACATGTGTAATATGTATATATTATCATTACCTTGAAAGTTTACCATTATGACGATGTTCGTTGAAGTGGCAATATCGGTGAATGACAGTCGCGTTAGCGATATAAAAGTTATACAACGTCCTTGTTTTTTTTATTTGTCATGCAAATATACATAATAAACAAAGGTCTATCAAGTATCAATTTTCAAGATAAAAAAAAATTTATATATATTTGATAGAGATATTAATATTAATGAATATAGTTGTTTTGTAGTGTATTGAAAATTTACATAAATCTGATTTTAATTTTTCAGAACATACCTCCGAGTAAGGCGAGCTGTCCTGACTATTTTTTATATATCTTTTTTTTCCAGAATTATACTCTTCGGGAGGAGAATCATTTCTTAGATATTAGAAATATGTTTATTTGTTAAACACTGTTAACTTTTGTGTCAATAATTGTGAAGTGTGGGAACTGTATTCATAACCCAATGTGGGAGTTGTTCGATTAGCACTTACTTGTAAAATGTTTCAGGGGTGACTATTCTCCTGTCCCTCACCGTGTTCCTCAACCTGGTTGCAGAGACGCTACCTCAAGTATCAGATGCTATTCCCTTGTTAGGTACACGATACTCCACAAAAAATCATCCATTACCGATCCATAATGTTCCCATACTTCATTGATATTATATTCATTTTTTTTTACATCGCTGTTGTGTGTCGGTCACTTTAATTTTGATACGTCTACACCACATTGAGTATGCTGTGTTTTGGTATATTGAATGATTCGCTATTTAATTTCACCAAAGATATATTATTTATTTTCCCGGTATTTCTCTCGACCTCTTCACTTGAAGGTGGTCTTACAAAGATTAATTGTTTCAATAGTGAATCATTCATTGACTGTTGGTTTATGATTTGGTCATTCGTATTTATCATTGTCTATCAGATCGAAGGTTCTTTTGAATGTTGTATTGCGGTTAATTTAAGCATCAATTTCTATAGAGTCTTACTATATCGTAGAGAAACGTATTGGGATATTATTTTTCATTTAACATAAGTAAACTTTTGAAATGACTTGCAGGTAGAATAATTCATTGTGTTTTTTCTTTGCATTAATTTGAAAAATATGGGCATTTCCAATATTTATTTACGTTTTAGAGTCTCGAATGATTTCAAAAGGTGTCTGGTTTTAGGGTCTCGGTATTAATTAAATAATATTCAGTTTATCTTTCTTCGAGTTCAACAGCGATTATTCATTGTTTGAGGTTTGTAAATAGTTTTCCCTTTGTTTAGAATCGGCATACAAATTACGAAGTTGAAAAGTCGTCCAGCGTGAACAAAACTTGGAAAATATTCCACCCTCGTTTGTCAGTTCAAATAGACCGGTAAAGTTAAAGCTTTTTGGTACCAGCCCGAGATGATGATACTGTTGAACCATATTGTACCGCGTAATTTGAATTATCTTTCTTCATTACCTGTCAACAAAAGTGTAAATTTTTTAGTTTAATTTACCCTTCAAACACCAAAAATCATGATAAATTTTTATTTGATTAATATTTTTCATCGTCTTAAGCATCACTCTTGATTTTGGGGTAAATATAATTAGATCAAAAATGTTAAGAAAACAATAAAAAATCTATCCTTAACTCGATTGTGGATGTAAGTCCTTTCCAAATGATTACCCCTTGTGCTTTTGAAGCACTGTTAAATATTTTATTTACGTAGTCTGTTTTTGTCTTTCTTGGGAATCGATTTGGCTTTCAGTAGTTAAATACTTTTTTAATAATAATAATAGCCAATTACTTGGATGTGTGTAAGCTTTATGATAATATATATATTTTTTACATATTATATGCACATTTATTGTTAAGTGGTTCTTATTTACTGCATAGTTCAATTATATTTATTTATATTTTCTTACAGTATGTATGTAAATATGACACAAACACAACATTTGAAATCAGTCGTGAAAGCTGGCAGTTGTGAATTAGTTATATAAAAAATACAGAAAGAATTTATTTTTACTATAATGCTTTTGATATTTTATTTAAAACTAAGTGAACATGGATAATCCAACGATAAAAACAATTTGTAGATTTTGGATATTTTTATTATACTCAAATATTTTATCATTGACCATATTTATCACTTTGTTATTTTATGGGGATTTATAGTATAAATATAGGTACATAATATTATAATTAACAAAAATTCAACTTTTCTATTACGTACGTGCATGGCATGTTTCATAATATTATATTATTACTTAAAGCATTTACAGATTGAATTGACTTTGACAAATTTTATAATTATATAATATTAAATAGTGCATTATTTTAATTTCAGTGTTGGGCGTCCAATATATACTTTGCAAAGTAATATTGTAATGTTTGTTCATTAATTTATTTTTTTCCCAACTCATTTTATATTAACATTATGAAGTCACATGATTAACAATTAATAGAAATTCAGATAAAAAAATATGTGGAGGGATATAAAAAAAGCATTTATACGGATCTTATTTTATATACACTAACAATCAAATTCACTGACACACTATTTTGATTTTTTGTTGTTATAACTCGAGGCATATCGATACACTAGTAAATGTTAAACTTTTAATCGGAGATCGTGCCATTCGGTAAATTGCAACGTGCCTAGGTATTTCGCGAAATAACTACACAATTTAATTTAACAATTAACCAGAGTCACATTACAAATGTACTGAATGGAATTTCAGGGAATTGATCCACTGATAGGTATGCAGATGATTGGATGATTCGGTTTCAATGCGGTTAGAGTTGGAAAAGTTATCTAATGAACTCGGATTCGTATCCAGCCTCAAACTAATTCGTCGGAAAACGAGAATTTGCCAATTATAGAAACTCTATCTGTGATCATGATCCAGACCCGCACAATTTTTCTTATATATCAACAATCGGTTTGCAATACATTGTAGTAGATTAATTAAAAAATATCAATGAAATTTAAAAAAATTAAATGATATAAAAAATATTAATGAAATTCAATAAAATAATTTTTTGAAATTTCTGATTGTCTGGGTCGGATAAATCGTAGGTTATCTTCGAAATAGATTTTTTTCTTTTGTATGCATCGAGATATGAATAATTTACCAAATAACACAAAATTTTTAAACACGAGGGCGTTATAGTTAGATTTTGTTACAGGCACATCACACTGAAGATCCGTCCATTTAATAACAGTGAAATAATTTTGAAACGGTTCGTTATGACTGAAATTAACGTAGGTATCTGTTTTGTGTGATTTGATTTCGACATAACGGGTATCTTTTGATCTGTGTAATAATTTATCAAGCAAATGGATAGAGTGTTCGGAAGTGTGATGAAGAAAGTTCGAGCCATGCAGTCCAGGGCTACATAGTTGGTTGGTCGAACCTTCGCCCAGTCGACATATTCAAGACTTCACATCAACACGTACGTAGTTATATTTATATAATTCCACACATTATTTCGTAGACATTCTTCTGCCGGCCTACACACAATTATGTACCTATTCTGTCTACATAAAAAAAAATTATTTATATATATTCATAAATCCTACACACTTGTTTCTTGATATTATGATACCAACACGCTGCTGAATCGATTACCTAAGTTAAGACATTGCCTGTTCTTGCAACAAAATTATTTTATTGAATATCTTTCTTTATTTATATTAATGTTGATACATCATGTACCTACTTTTACTTTGACCGTTAAATGCAATAATTTATGTGTGATTTCATAATAATAATAATTATAATAATTGTATCGATGTGAAGAATTATTGTTGAACTTATTACTGCCATGATACTTGGAGGGTTGTTCTGGAACAAACGCAGCCGTTTAAGAAAACGAGTTTTTCTGTAACTTTATTTAATTTTAATATGATATCTCCACACATTCATAATTTATTTTTATTTGCAACATTCAATCATGTTTATTTAATTACTCTCTGTCAATTAAAAATGTATTGTCATTTTTTAAACTTAACAGAACGGGTCTATGTGTAGACGAGGTGGCCAAAAATTTATTTGTATCAAACAACAAAAAAAGAAATGTAATATTTTGGTAATAATGATAAAATGAAATTTTTGGCTCCTACGTTTCAAAGTATCAATAAATTAACGAATTCATTTATGTTTTTTTTCGTTTTGTTTAAAATATATGTTTTATCGTTAAAAAATAAACAAAATGTAGTATTTTTGATGGAATAAGAACAAAATAATGAACGACAGACGAGGTTCCAGAATCATTAGGTGTTAGAATAGCGAGGGATATTAAGACCGAGTGATTTCCAGGTAAATGGATCAAGAGATGCTCAATCGAGGAAGGATAATGAGATGGCGATAAGAACAGGGGCACAGTGACAGAATGAGAGTATTTTTGTTGCAGGTGTAACGATACTGCTGTCACAAACAGTTTTCTCTCTCTTGGTGGGTCACGTGATCACCAAGACGTCTGAGGCCGTTCCCCTCATAGGTGAGAGCTCTATTAGCTCAGCACCAAAACAAAAACACACGATTCAATCTTTTCCGATCACAATAAAAACTAACGCTAAGAACCAATGAGACGAACTGATAATATAAAATTCAACCGTCTCTACTAGCACAACTCATATTTTTATACATGTCTCTTCTCTGTAATATTTTTGATATTTTCACCCGAAACTCTTAAACCGACCACTTTCTCCCAAACATGAATATTTAGATTTTTCTTTATAACTAACTATTGTACAGTAAAAGTCTCACTAATAGCCGGACAATGTCACATTAATGGAGAAGCTGAGACGATAACACTCACATCATTGTACTAAACAAAATGTAATTATATTATTTTTTTATATTGACTGACTCAAGGGTCTCATTTATTTATTTATTTATTTATTTATTCATTTAGGAATACAAACAGTTACAGAAAATATGCATATAACTAATAGTAACATAGAATTCAAAGTTTATCTGCAACCTTACAGTATTCACAATATAAACATATGAAAGTGAAAATTTGCAAAGTAATACAATACTAATAAAAGACAAAACAAGTAAAGAAGAAAGAAAAAAAAAATCAATTTAAATTAACATAAACGAAATGAAATAGATAAGAAATTAATTATACAGAAATAAGTATTGAGGCGAGAAATAAATATTGAGGCGAGAAATAGAGAAACAAGAGTTATACATTAACATAATGATAATAAAGAGAAAAAAAAAAACAAAAATACATAAAATAAAATTAAAATTAAGGAGCCATAATTCAATAAAAGAGATGGTGTAGTATGTTATGACAGATGATTAATATCTCAATGGAGTATGTGTATTATTATGTCATCGCGTGTTGTGGTGATGATTTTTGAATGTGTTTTATTTCGTGTTTGAATGCTGTGTATGATTTGGAGAAGATGTGTGTGTCTGGAAAGGTTTTGTTGTATTCATTGCACATTCTGTTGGTTGGTTTCCTAAATCCTGCATTTGTGTTTGAAGTTGACGGGAGGAAGAGCAAGTTGTTTCTTAGGCATCTGAGTGGTGCATGTATGTTAATTGAGCTAACGAGTGCTGGACAGTCAAACGTGCTATTGATTATTTTGTGTAGTGTTGTCATGTCAAATAGGGTACGTCTCTCTTTTAGTGTGCATAGATTGTAATTATTAAGTAGGTCAGTGTATGGTAGTCGGGGATTCTGTGTTCTGTATTGCATAGTCTTGAGGTATTTTTTCTGAATTGTTTCAATTTTTTCGGCGTATATGTTGTAATGTGGATTCCATATTTGAGAGCAGTATTCGAGTTGTGAGCGGATTAACGTATTATATAATATTAAATATGAGCTGGTTTTTTTGAATTCTTTAGTCAATCTCATCACAAAACCCATCATTTTATATGCTTTGTTGATTATGTTTTCCACATGGATGTCAAAATGAAGTTTGCTATCAAACACAACTCCTAGATCCCGAATATTGTTGACTTTGTCAAGTGGATGAGTGTCGATGTAGTAATTATGTTGGATAATATTTTTATTTTTTGTAAATGTGATAGTCTTGCATTTAGCTAAATTAAGATATAGTTTATTTCGCTGACAGTAATCGTTTAATCTATTTAGGTCGTCCTGGAGAGCTGTGCAATCGTGTACATGTTTAATTTTAAGGAAAATTTTTAAATCGTCAGCAAATATTAAAAAATTACTATTTATGAAACATGAGTTGATATCGTTAATTAATATCGTGAAGAGTAGTGGGCCAAGGATTGAACCTTGAGGTACTCCAGATGTTATTTTTACTTTATTGGAGGAATGGCCGTTGAGAACAACTACCTGATGCCTATTTGTAATGTATGATTTTGTCCACCTGAGTAGGCTGCCTTTAATTCCATTATCTGATAATTTTTCCATTAATATACTATGGTCCACTTTGTCGAAGGCCTTCTTGAAGTCTGTATAAATTGAGTCAATTTGAATTTTGTCGTCGAGTGATTGGAAGAGATATTCTGAGTATACTAGCAAGTTAGTTGTCGTTGATTTGTTAGGCATGAAACCATGTTGCTCATCTACTATATTTCTTTTCACGGTTGCTAATATTTGTCCATGAACGATTTTTTCAAGAACCTTAGGTATTGCTGACAGTATTGATATAGGTCTATAATTTTCGATGTCATTTGTGTTGCCGCCTTTGTGAATAGGGGTAATGAAAGCTTTTTTCCATTTATCGGGGAATACCCCTTCTGATAAACACTGATTGAATATCAGCGCTAAAGGGTGACTTATTGAGTATGCAGTTTTTTGAAGAAAGAATGGGGGAATTTTGTCCGGGCCTGGACCTTTACTGATATCTAAGGAAATAAGAATTTCCCTAAGTTCACCTAGATTTATCCTGATAGATGACAGATTGACAGAATTATTACTATCTGGAATGATGTTGTTTTGGTCAGATGGTAATTCGGGTTCAAATACCGATTCAAAATAATCTGAGAACATGTTTGCTATTTCGTTTGGCTGACTGGAGGTTTTAACTTTGTATGTCATCGTAGAAGGATAGCCTGATGTAGTTTTTAGGGATTTAGTATACGCCCAGAAACTTTTAAGATTACTAGTCAAGTTATTCTCAATGTTAGCTATGTATGTTCGGTGATGATCTTTTAGTAATTTTTTGAAACGTCGTCGAAGTAAAGAATAGGAGTTGAAGTCTGCTTCGTTTCCGTAAATTTTCCATTTCTTCCAGTACTTACATTTTTCTTTTGAGATATGGATTAGAGCAGGAGAGAACCAAATGGGATATTTGAGGCTGCGTGTTTTCTTGAGCGGTACATATTCGTTGATGATTGTATAAATAATATCGTAGAAGTAATCAACGGCAGTAGAGGCATTTATGTCTCTAAAAATGTTTTCCCAGTTTGTATAAAGTATGTGTTCGTTGATCGCTTCGTAATTACCATTTCTGTAGTCAAATTTTTTCAGGTCTTGAATAGGCAATGTAGTTAGAGCTTGTGTGGATAAGATTATGTTCAGTGCTGGGTGATGTCGATCTTCGTGGGTGATTGGATCGATGGACTGAGTAACTGAGCAACGGTCATGAGACATAACTAGATCTAGTGTTTTATTATTTATGTTAGGTATTTTGTTATGTTGAGAAAGATTCATGAGAGACATTAAATTAATTAGAGCTCCAGCGACGGGATTTCTGATATTAATAATGTTATTTGTAGGTGAGTCATGTGTCCAATCTATGCTAGGAATATTGTAGTCTCCAAGTATGAGCATATTCATGTTAGTGTGTTGTGTGTATAGATTACATAATGTATTAAATTGTAATTCGTAAGTGGATAACGGAGTATTTGGGGGAATGTAAGTTGCCGCAATAATAAGTTTTTTGTCGCCAATGCTCTTGTCTGGAGAGGTATTCAGTGTTATAAATATGTCTTCAATAGATTTGCTTTCCCACCCGTACATACGGACTGCCGTGTAATTTTTATGTATTGCTACGAGGACGCCGCCAAATCCTTTTTTATTGCTTGTCTGATTATCCCTGTCTCTGCGGTGTACAATATACCTATTATCAAATAATTCCGAGTTATAAATATTTGGACACAATCCTGTTTCTGTGAGAACAAAAATATCGTAGTTATTATTCAATATGTTCATGTATGTATCATGAAGTTTGGTTCTGAGACCATTACAATTTTGGTAATATATTGTTAGGGTTTTATCCATTTTTATGTTCAGTTAAGTTGGTTGACGTGTTGGCACCTATACCGCACTGAACGCTCGATTTCTGAAGTGTTTTTGTGACACCGAGTGAGAATGTATTGAAAAACAATTGTTTTTTTTTTTTTATAGTAAGTGCGTTATATACCTTGTCGCAATGACAATATTTAGTCGGCTTAAGTCTTAGAATTATCTTACTGCATTTAATTACAAGTATTATAGGTAAATTATTAGGTAATCTTATACCATAGTTCCATGACAGAGATATCAGTAGTATTGCTTGGATAAAAGATAAAAGATACATTATATTTAACTGTGCGACGATTTTGTAAGTACATAATATTGCTTTAAATTTAAATTTTCGCACTTGTAACACAGTTAGTGCATCTACTATGCCTCGATACGAAATTAGTATTGTTGTGCAAGCACGCGGTTGAATACAGCGATACATAGTGTAATTCTGTTTGTTTAAAAATATTTTTGGAATAGCGATTAATGCATAGTAGTGCAGGTGGAGTACATTAAATTTATGTTTAATCAGAGCATGATAAAAATAGTTTAGTGTAGATGTATTATATCCATTAGGATAAGTAATATTTTTTGATATTTTGTCATAGTGCGAGTATGACAACGAAAAATTCGAATAAAGTGCGTATAATAACAACGAAAAAATCGAACGTGCGCGCAATACAGGTGCGTAAATGTTAGTAGGTTTATAATTGAGTTTGTGTAATGTCGTGATAAGTATTTGATATGAGAAAATTGTGAAATTGCATTGCATTAGTAGTGAATATTTTGTCAGTGTTCTTGATTGACAATGAGTTTCATTGTGATTACATAATACATAATTATATGGGTAAGTGCAATAATGTAATTTAAACATGTTTTCCCGTAGATAGGAATGTCTATGGAATACACAGTTGGATGAAATCATTGTATATGGCAAATGTAAATAAGAGTTAAATGAATTGTGTGAGATGTATAAATTTACGTATGTATATAAATATAGAGTATATATAAATATAAAGTATAAGCAGTACAAATAGCCTGGACCGAGAAAAAGGATATAACATATCATAGTATTTACATTTTTGTCAAATCTAATTCGTTTTTTAGACATAGTACATGAGAAGTTTCGTCTTTTCTAGCATATATATTAAAATTCTTGATCCATACAAATTTGTACCGCTTATTGTAAGCCGTTTGTCGGGCGTTCTTGTATAGTAATTTGTTTTTGAGCGTCAAGTGCTCTGACAAGTATATTCTTTGTTGTGTCCCTGCGGAACCAATGTCTTCTGTAGTCAAGTTTCGACGTTTCTTGGCTGCAGTCAGTAGTTCATCACGCTTCGATTTGGAGTAGAGCCGGAGTATGATGTTCTTAGGGCGGTTTTCCTTCGTGTCTCCGTGGGCCACGCGATGGACCTCTTCAATGTCTTCTGCAGAAATCGAACAGCCCATTGTCTGGGCAATTTTGCACACGATGGACACAATATTTTCATCTCGCTTCTGAGGGACATTTTGTATTTCTACATTGTTGCGCCTGGCTTGCTGCTCCATCTTATCCAACCGAAAGGTTAATTGAGCAGCATGAGATTTCAAGTCATCAGTGT
>OY754967.1:15329974-15331065 GCA_963576475.1 Molanna angustata | reverse complement strand
ATTGAGGTTGTATATTGTCGGCCTTCGTGGCTCAGTTGGTTAGGGGTCTGCCTGCTGATCCAAAGGCCCCGGGTTCGGTTCCCGGTGGAGACACAGTTTTTAATTGTGTTTTCAGTCTGGCTCTTTGAGACGATTAATATCGTAAGTCTCCAAAATGTGGGAACTTAGTATTTTCTGATATTTTCTGATACAGATAAATGACGTAGGTACCTATATTTTATGTCTTATTTGATATGACATAAAATATAAAACAGCGTCAATACTTTAGAAAACTATACTTAGGTAAAAAATCTAAATAGATTTAGAGTTCTACGAATTTTATTGAATAGGGGAGACCTAGGAGGAAAGTAACAAACGAAATAATTTGAAAAGTATTCGCTGTATGCGCCTAGCACTAATTTAGAATATAATGTCTTAACACATTACACATATCTTTAGTACTGACCGATGGTCTGAAGTCAACGGTTATGTGTGTTTCGAGGTCCTTCCGAAAAAAAATGATAAAAGTATTTTTTTGGCGCTTTGTGTTTTCTTTCATATTTTGTTAATTACAGACATTTCTATAAGATATTGTGATTTGGATCAGTGCTTGGTGAATCACTATATAAATTAAACCAAAAAAAATTAAGTATTATTGTGGATTTAAGAGTAATATAAACATATTTACAGGAAATTCTGGAAATAATACACAGATGAGAAAAGTAACAATGTGTTACAACCCTCCTATATGTAGTTTCCTAATAAGTTTGGTCATTATATTTTGATGCTTTATTTAGATTTTAATAAACTAGGTGACGACCACATACTCCAAAACGGGAGCGGACGTGAATAATTTAATTGAATTGAATTATTTACATTTTCAGTTTTGTTCTCTTTTCAGAATGCCGAACAAGTATACGAGGAAGACTGAGCGTGGCCACGGACAAAAATCTACCTCATCATCTGACGAAGATGGTTATTATTGTTTTATCTGCACAGGGGCTCTTAAAAACAGCCGTCCAAAAGAGCAATGGGTTCACCCATTATGTGTGCCACAGTTGTTTATCTGAATATTTTTTATGAACTACTTTTAAAATAAATAAATAATTTAA